>DWHU01000344.1:0-20786 GCA_018247975.1 Parides photinus
TTGCCAATAACCCTAGCAGTGTGTTTAGCACAGATGGAGACTAACACACTGCCCCAACCCCAAAATTAATTGGGAAAGTGGGAAGGACAAGACTATTAGCTCAAACAATACTTACAAATTTATTAAACGGAATCTTAAAATTCTTCTCTACTCTACCGAAATAATATCCCATATTATATACGAGATTCAGATATATTTGTATTTATATAGGAAGAGACATTTGGTGCTTTGCTTCTTCACAAAAATCACTAAGGTTACAAAATGGCTTGATGCTATAAAAAAAACTAGTTATTAAAATCAAATAATATAATTGCTTATATTAACATTTCGGACTACGACATCGAACAATAAAATTATTAGATACATACAATCGTGTACATAGTCATTCAACTACCAATTCTAAAATACTTTGGTATCATTTATCAGAAAGCATCCACAAATCAACATAATAAACCTGTGCATCAATCAATGATGATTAAGTGGCATTGATAAATGTTAACACAAATAAAATTAACCACTGATAAACTATATTCCAGAACAATACAAACATTAAAACTAAAACGTTTATAACAAATAAAGTTAAAGGAAATATAGACCTCAATTTTACATGAAGTAAGTGACTGAGAGGCCTTATGAATACTCTCACTGTCAACATTGGAGCACCATTGACAATATTGTGGTGGTAACTACTAAAGGCGGTTCGAAAGACACCACCATCAAAACTCCACCACTTACATCTCATATAAACTAAGAAGCCTCTGCGTTAATAAATTTAAACATTAATTTCTAAACAGAATATCTGCAGTCTTGCATACAAATGATTTTATTTTCAATATTTTCAAATAATTCTGTCAAATATCATGACGAATTGTGCTTATTAAAGTAAATAATTAATGTTTGTCAACATTTACAATTTAATATGTTTCCAAAAAACAGAGGTTAAATTATTGCTAAACCGCCCTGAGTTACATCTGATAAAATAAAAATATAATTTGTGATCCCCAAGGGATGGGGCCTTCATTGAATATGAGAGAATCGAAGCCATTTATTCGAAATGTTGTAATGTGGGTTCATGAACAAAGCAAATGAAAGGTTTTTATAATCACTACAAAGAAAAGATAACGTCATATAAACTTCATTAACTTTGATATGTGTAAAAATCTAAAATACTTATATTAAATTAAAAAAAAATTAAATGGCTACTGCTGCAGGAAGGTACTGGCGAGAAATAAAATAATAAAATGTTTTTTTTACAAGTTATTAAGGCCTAGTAGTAAAAGGCTTTTTCGGTGACACAGAACAACTCTGCTAAAAGTATAACCATTTTTTTAAATTCTCTTTGTAGCTGCACTGGAAGTTGAAAAAAGCATAATTAGTAGAAACACCAGGTCTTATTAACTTTTTACTTAATATTTTCACAAGAGCAACATTGATATAAAAATTATTATTTTTAAATTGAAATTGAAAATCCGGGTAGAAGATACAATCCAGCTAATACAGCCAAAGAAAAAAAATATTTATTTATAATCAGATTCTCTTACTAGATGAATCTGCTTGGGGATCAACCATTAAATTGACCAGATTTATTTCAAATGTACACAACAATAACATATATAAAAAAAAATTGGTTCAACAATACATTTTAAATTAATCAATTACACAATTTCACTACAATTACTTTCCTATACCAAATATCATTCTAATTAAACATTTTTCGTAAAACAAAAATAAAATGTTATCTTATTCACATTTCATAAAATAGAGAAATTAATTTATATTTAACACTTAGCACCACCCACATAACATCCAAACACACCAATGTCTCGTGAAGAGCTTACTGTAGAAATGATTCTATGAAGCAAGGTCTTAAAACACCAATGTCAGATGGTAAATGATCCAATACTTGTCTGTGATATTAAAAGGTTTAACAACATATAACTTTAATTAATTTTTAACTTACTGGGTTAGTACATTGTTCTACCATAAATCATATCACCACTTATCACTAGGAGGGATTGTAATCAACAACAAACAAACCTCTACCTAGTGATCAGTGCAACACTAACCGTGTAATTTTCGTGTACTTTCCATTAAAATTTTTCTTGATTACAGCCTCAACTTTAAGTAATTTACATCATATTTCCAAAAAGGCTAAATACGGACGCATTTGTTTCATATTATTATGGAAAAAGAATTGTTGAGCTATGACTCTTTTGACTTCTTACATTTGTTTTTTAATTCTATTATAAATTTACGTTTGTATGTGCGTGGCGAAAATTCTTTGTTGGTCTGCAATTCTGAAAAAAAATTATAGACTCGAATTAAAAGATCTTTCTAGTTCTGTTTTCTTAGGCAAACAGTGTTTATACTTCTAAAGAAGCAGAAACTTTAATGTGCCTATTTTCACACAACTTTCTTTTATATGACAGACACCAGCCTGAATATCTTAGGTATTCTTTATTCTTTAAAGAATCTGAAATACAACCACACATTTCTTGACAAAAATATATTTTTTTTAATTACTGATATATACTAATAAAAGAAAAAGAAAAAATTATATAAATCTACAATGAATTGATAAAAGGCTGGCAATTTTTCTGCTTGTAAATAATAGAAAAAATCAAACTCACTCTGCTTATTAATTTCAATTTCCTTCTTCTTCTTCTGTTCATGACATCGGACATGTTTTATTAGCAAAAGTAGCTTATCAAAGCTTTCTGAACATTTGGCACATACATACATTCCAAACCCTTCTTTATTTTCATCTATTAAACTGTGACATGATGAAGTTAAATCATATTCATATTTGTCTGCATTCTTTATCACACCACCAGGAAGTATTTCTAATGTTGGCCAACTATCTGATTCTTTTGCTTTTGATTTTCCTTCATGCTGAAAATAAGATAATTACAAATAATAACTAGAGTCAATGAAAAGCTCATTCATTTTTAATACACAAGAAAAGACTCGCAATAAATCTCCATTGCGAAAGTTATTATTATTATTCACACCCTTTTTGTTAGTGATGCAGAGGAAGAATGTTGGCATTAAACTTAGTCACTTTTTCTTCCCTCCACAACTAAAGGAATAAAAATATTAAACATCTAACATCTTGTTAAAGGTCCATGTGTTTCTTATTTACACTTATAATAAGACAGTATTTGTATACAGAAGAAATGCCGTGTTATTTTTAACTAAATATTTATTGCAATCATTATACAAACCATTGACTGGTAAAGAATTATAATAAACATGTATGTGCAACACAAGAAAGTTTTTATAGGACATAATAATTTTAATAATTACTTACAAATCGCAGAGGATCTTCATCAGGCACAATTAGCTCTGAACTATTACTATCATCTTGCCAGATAACAACGTCTTCCGACTTTATCAATACCATACTACCTATGTTCGAATCGTCGTCTTCATTTATAACACAGCTATCATCAATTACATCGCCTACTCTTTGTGGCAGGTTTAACACTTCCACGCTTCTGTCAGGTTGAACATCTTCCATTCGCACCAGTGGCACGTTCTCAAGATCCTCATTGTTTTCTAAAGCACTTGTTGCCGACATTATCATATATTATAATATATATGCTGTTTTGTTTATGACGTTGATGACTATAGACAATCATTTATTGCATCAACAGCAATGTTTACTTTAAAAATAAGCACGATAAATGCTTATAAAATCTAGTCGAAGAAAACATAACTTTTTAACAAAATTATGGAAACTTTCCAAAAATATTTAGACACTTTGACAACGACAAACAGTACTATGTGCATTGCCAGTATATCGATACGTGCACAGATAAAAAAGCAAATGAATCGAAAAATAATTGGTAAATCCCTTATCGCGTAAAATCAACAAATGTGTCACGGATTTACATAAATGCGTAATTTAAAGAATCAAACAGTGAGGTTATCTACAATTAGGTTATGTATTAAAAATATTTTTTTTTTGACTCGCCCATTTTCCTAATTATTTTTTGAGGTTAGCTCAGTGTCAATCCTGATCTGTGCTAAACACACTGCTAAGGTATTGGCAATAGTTTTTACTGCCGACCGCCTGCCTGAGGCTAATCGTCCTTGGGAATCCAGTGATATTTAATTTCTTAAACCACACGTAACTCGAAATTATTGGTGCACTTGGATTCGAACCCGCGACCCCTGATTCGGAGGTCGTGGTCCGTAACCACTACGCTATCACAGCTTCTTTCATTAGAAATATTATATCAGTATCAGTAATCAACTATTATATAATTGCAAAAAAAGCGTGTTCTCGAGGCTACCTAACTTCAATAACAGTCATAGCCTAGACCTAATTATCCACTTATTGTCATTTAATTACAGAAGCAAATATGATCTTTTATATTTTACAAATGCCAAATTTATTTTGTTTTCGTCAAAACCATATGCTCACAGGTGTACCGTACCATAAACGACAATGATCCGTGTCATAATCAATAAATCAGTTTTTTTTTTTGGATATCGTATTCAATCGTTCTTTTGGGAAAGAAGAGCTAGACTAAATATTCTGGTCTCGAGTGCTCCCCCGGGTATCTCGGCCCAGGCCACTAATTTTAATAAATTAAAATCACTGAAAATTTTATATTATTTATTTATTTAATATTCCTTGATTACATAAACCACAATAACAAATTGTGTAAGATTTAAGCCTCTGCTGGAAAGTATAATTGCATCAATGACTCATAGATATCAACATCTACTGGCATAAAAGTACAAAAAATTACCCTCTGCATATCATCATTGGATTCAAGAAATTTCCTGACTGTTCTTAGAGCAATATGAGCTGCCAGACGGTTCGGAAAACCGTATATGCCCGTTGAAATGCATGGAAAGGCAATAGACTTAAAATGACATTCGCCTTTCAGTGCCAGGCAATTCTCATAGCAAGATTGTAGTTTCTCTGCTGAACCATCTTGGGGGCCGACAGTGTGAATCACATCTGTAAAAAATATATATTAATTAAAGAGGTAACAACATATGCAAGTTTTACTGTTCTGGTTTTCTGGATCTCTGTGCTCAAAGACCAACTGTTAGCTACTGTATAGGAGCCTCTATATCAACAGTATATACATGTGAAGAGTGCTGTACTTAGCTAGCTCATACATCTCTTCATCATCTTTTTGTTAGAGGAGATTTATCAGTTAAAATCTGGAAAAAACTAAGTTCATCTTATTTCTCACGAGAATAACTTTTTTTTGGAACCAGACCACATCTTTAAAATAATTCCTAGAAATTAATAATATTGGGATATATGAAAAAATTCCCCATAGAATTTAAGCATCATCCAAATTTTACATTGTTAAAAACATTACATAGTTACAGATGCTATAAGAAAATCTAATCTGGTTTTACACTCTGGTACCTATGTTATTGAGTTCCTCAAGATTAGTTACATACATTTTGCAGGCAAATCATATCCACATGTGACTTTAGCCTCTCCTGTGGGACAACCTCCTAGAGAATTACATTCATCCTGAAACAGTAAACAATTTTTACCATTACATGGTTTATTCGCATTGTTAACCATGTACATCAGTTGTAAATTTTTTTAAGGCATTTAAATTATTGTCAATCTATCCTAAGACCTATATATTTTCTTTAAACAATATAGCTTATTTTTAATAAAAACAGCATCTAGCTATACTAAGTTCCAATGCTTCCAATTTTTATTTTCTAATATTATGCAAAAACATACTACATGAAATTACTATAACTTGTAAATTATCTATATGTTCTATATCTAGTATATCTAAAAGCACAAATTTTAAAGCAAATTTATACAAACCCTGGTAAGGGTAATTGATTATTAACCTTTATTCATTAATACATTAAGTGAAGTAAATAGAAATGGGGGTAACTATTAATAATTTTGGTGTATGTGAGAAAAAGTTAAGAAAATCTTTTTTTAGTCACGAAATAATGACATTAAACATTATTTACTTGTGTAATGTAAAAGTTTAATAAAATTCATATTAATCTTGATGCACAATATGCATATTTGTATATGCAATTATTGTACATCAAGACTAATATGAAATAAATATTGTAGTTAATTATTTAACCTGCAATAGAGATCCTGCTGCTCGATGTATTGCCCCATCAACACCACCACCAGCCTTTAAACGCGAATTTGCTGCATTTACAATAGCATCAATCTGTAATAGTGAATACAACATTAATTAAAGAAAAACAGATTTGCAAAACTTGATATTCATAATTTCTCCAATATTACCTCTAGTTTTGTTATATCTCCTTTGAAAATTGACACCTTTTCGGAGAGACTAACATTCTTTTTTGGGTTAATCGTAATTTTTTTTAACTCATTCAGATCATCTTGGGTACGAACTTTAGTTTTGATATGTTCATTTTCTCTTGCATGTTGGAACCAAGTATGAATACGGTCCAAAACAATGTATTCACTGACTCTGTAAAGCTTCCTTTTTTCTTCTAATGGCAAATTTAAAATACGATTCTTTTCAATTTTCCACTTAGAATGAGTCGTCATTTTTGTTAATGAGAAGAGGCGATAAGCTGTGTGGTGATTATTTATAATATTAAATTGCACGATGTTCCTAGACACTTGCGCGCATTGAAAAACTGACGATAACATTGCCTTCCGATTTATTAAATTGACGTTTCGTTATCAATATGTCTAGTGGTATAAAGGGATTGAATAACATTAATTTATGTAACACAAATCTATTAGGCTTAGTAATTTGTCAACTACATTTAAAATTCAATGCATATTATGCAACACGTAAAGAAAATTTTATTTAATTTCTAATTTAACACAATACAACAAATTTACTACTGGCAATACTTTTTTTTTTGTCAAATTCGCCTAACTACATTTCTCCACGTAACAAGCGTGTACTTTATCTAATAAATTTAGTGGAGAAAGATATTTTGTGGCGTATTCTTTGCGATGTATTGATAGAAAACTGAAATAACCCTTAAGAAATACTAATACTTAATTCCCATTAGCACCCTTGTTCAGGTATTTTATTAAACATCTAAGGACATTAATGTCATTGTTAACCGGTCTTTGTGTATGGCATAGTAAATTTTTCGGTACTTTACAGAATGAAGGCGCTAGGTCTTCAATTAATATTCCTATTTGCTACTGTTGGTGTTTTGGGAGTGGACAGGAACAACTTTAAAACATGTGAACAGTCCGGATTTTGTAAGCGTCTTAGACCATTTAAGCCAGAAAAATCTCAGTATGTTCTAAATTTGGACACTGTCATAGTCCACGGAAATGTTTTATCCGCTGAGGTTATCACTGTCAACCGCGAGTCTGAAAAGAAAGTACCATTGGTAATTTTTTTTATATTTTGTTTAAATCTTTGCTTATTAGATATTTCAGTGGTTATATTTACGTTTTTCTTTCGCCGCGTAGAATCATAAGATTTACCATGATTAAGTTGCTACCATATCATATTTGGGGGAGGCCTATTTTCAGCAGTGGACATTTCCAAGCTGATGATGATGATATCATATTTTAGTTGCTTCAATACTTAACTACAAATAGTTTCATCATATCATTTTATATTGCTTTTTTGTGTTAGAACTGTCTGGCACCTTTTTTAAAACACACCTATTTAGTTTTTAATTTAATTTTTAACACTATCACTACCAAGAAAGAAGTAGAATGTGACATAGTTAATGATATCTCTTCTGCTAGTACTACCCTCGTCATAAAGATGGCAAAGGTAGTAAAGAGGGTAATGTTCTAAAAATAATCAACATCTGCTTGTTTCTTTTACCAACATACTACATTTATCTTGTATTTTCACCACATATGGTTTGCATACAGTTTGGAGTGCTCTCAAGAGTCACATGTGAATGATTTGATCTTACTTAGTGTAATAAGAGCTATAATTATCTCCAAAATTGGAGAAGCTTGTGAACCACCTGAATTTTTTTAAGTAGTAATTTTAGGAAAAAGATTAAATTTTGTGATTAAAAATAATATGACTAGAGTGGAAATGCATATTTTATTCTGTTTTAAAGAACTATAAAACTACATGATAACCACAAGCATGATTCTATTTGTTCCAGTGGCACTATACTTTAAGACTCTCTGCTTTAGTGGATGGTACATTCAGGATTGAACTAGATGAGGCTGAACCGCTGTACCCTCGCTACAGAACACAGTTGGCTTTGAATGGAGAGCCTAAGGCGGATGGGTAAGTATTACATAAATAATTATCATCATTAAATCATAATAAATAATTTCATAAAAGTTAGAGAATAAAGTGGAAATTAGTAAACCCAAAATAATTTTTTGCTCTTGCTAGTATTATGTTGGTACATAATTTTTTACATCAAGATATTTAGGTAGATATATTTATTAGATGTTACAAAAATTATAAAACGAGTTACAATTATTTTTTTATCATTTTGTGATGAACATCATACAATCACCATCAGGCAAATAATTTTTATTAAATGTATTAAACTTGTTACAGACTTAAATTAATTTCGAATGAGGATGGAAAACTGACATTAGTAAACAGTCATGGTCATAAAGTTGTTGTGACTGTGGATCCTCTAAAGTTTGAATTCCTCGACCAGAATGGTGATGTTGCAGTAGTGATAAATGAGAATTCACAACTCCTGGTTGAACCATTAAGAGTAAAGAGGGAGAAAGCAGAAGATGATGAGTTGGGAAATCAAGAGAATGCTGTGGAAGTTGTGAGTGTTCTGTTTAGTATTTATGATATATTGTTCTCATATAATTTTTGAATTTATTATTGTTTAGTACTAGTGTTTTAAACATGTTTCATTAGGACATTATTTATTTGGAGAGTCCATTAAACACTTATTTATTGAATCCACTCATGTAATTTGTTCATTCAAATGTGAAATTTCTGAGAAGAAAAAAATCATGTCAAATTTCAATGCACTTAATACTCAGCTATCAACACTTAAAATATTATAGTAATCAGCATTATTTAAGAATTTCTTTATTTCTTATAAGAGATCTATTATTAGAGATATTTAGTCAGATGTCCAATCTATTGATCTGTCCAATCATAGATTAGGACATTGGGTATGTGACCCCAGCTACTGCAGTCACTTTATAATATTGACTCTATGATAACACTATCCTCACCTAAATTGACCTTGCTCCTATGAAATAGGTCCTAACATACAAGTCCATTTATAAATCCCATCTGTCTCCTTTCAACTTTTGCCAAAACTTTTTAGCAGAATGGTAAAAGAAAAAAAGTTCTCTCTTATAAGAAGGATGTACACATTTGTTAAGTAATTAAATATGCAGTTTGAGAAATCAGTTGACTATATATATTATTATAAACTTTTTGGTGTTATTATTTAGATTAGATTAATTTTAATGTGGATAATTTGTTAGTAAGGATTTAATTAGTTCCTTTGTGGAGTCACATTTGTGAAGTTGATGAATGATGACTAGATATTTTGTAACCAGTCTTGCTAACTCGTACACTCGTGTTATAAATATATATCCATAACACAATTGATATGTTCTCACTGGTAACTTATGCAAGCATGTGCATTCTATGCATAGGCATAGGCATTTTATCATCTTTCATCTCATTGTTTCATTAAGACTATGTAACATTGTAGTGTTTTATGTACACTACTATATTCTTTGCAATGCTGACCCTTGCTGGGCCTCAGGTGAAGCCGGCAGATCTAAAATTATTATATACGAAAAATTTTATCGCGAATACTATTTAAGACAAACTTTTATCGTAATAATAATAGTTTTGTTGTATTAAACAATAATATTTCGGTTTCATTTTATCAATCACGTATAAAGATAAAAGTAAAGATCATTGACACTGAATCTCGGTAAAGCGTGTCAATCGGTTGGAAGATGAGATAACGTCAAATTGAAGGTTGCACTTCCTTAAGAGTTTAGCAAAATAGTAAAATAAAGAAAAGCGTTCGTAAATCGTGATCGATTTTGAAATCTTTAAACCCATAGCAAATTTTTTTATATATCAATATTTTTTGCCTTCTTGTACATAAAAGAAGAACAAGGACTAACAAATGTTTATACTAAAATTGAATAGCACATGCAAGATTGATTCATCTTGAGTATTCTACTGGTTTTCCTTACTGAAATAGTTTACATATAACTGATCCATATAGATATACACAACTTATTACACACATTTATATAACACAAGTAACAATAATATGTAAACAGACATGTATGTATATAACGCTATATGACATGCAAAGCTTTTCAACATTAAATTTGAAGGCATAAAAGATTTTTTTTGTATATGATAACTAAGTAAATTTTAATATTTTTTTTGTAGTATACCTATAATTTGAATTATAATAAACACATGGTACAATGTGTTGTTGTCAGTTGAATCAAAAAAAATTGTCAACTATCTAAACCTATTATATAACTTTTGGGTTAAGTAATAATGAACCTTTAGACGGCGAAGATTTTTTGACCAAAGTACTTAGTCTCTTATGCTTTGGAACTGTATTTAAAATTTGTAGGTTGAATAACCAGGGGGTGAAGTCTTACAACCATCAAAACTACATCACACATGACCCTAAACAAGAGCATAGTTTCAAAGGATAAGCAGAGAAAGGATTTGTGTATATAATAATAAAGCCCTGAATTTCGAACTAAGGGTACAAGTATTTGATAACATTGATATTGGTTTCATAACATTGGCATAGGCATCCACCAACTCTTTCCACTGTAGCTTATCCTCCGCAACCTGATTTATTATTTTTATATTACATGATTTTGTTATAGAATACATATCTATTAGTTAACAGGAAGGATAATAGTTATTATTGTGACATTAAACGCCGCAATCCAATGACTGATTCTTTGTTCTTAACTCCTTATCATACATAAACTTCCTTTGTTTACAATTGCACTTTGCAATTGACCTATGAATAATAAACTTCATTGCCTGTACAGAAGTACACATGAGTAATTATCATAATTAAATGTTAGTACTTGACATAATACATTGTAAACAATATGAATATTATAATTGATATTGGCGCTAATTGCAATGATAAATAATAAAAGCTGTATTTCATTACTTCTAAAATAATTTTTGCGTAGTTCTTAGCAGCAGTAATAAGCTGTGATACCTATGTAGGTTCTCCTGCAAAAGAACTACCACCAGTAATGTATTGCCTCTAACCTCTTGACACATCAAATACCAATTATTAGGTAATTAACGTTATCTGTGACTGTTTCTTCTATATTGTGTCGCTCAGTACGTCATAATTATCTTTATGGCTTAACGACCAATAATTTATGACACGGAGGTCTGTAGTTCGTTTCCGGAGCTATTTAGTAGTTTAAATACCGACCCCATTGATAATGATCCCATGTTTCAAACGTTTGCTTCCGTAGGATCGTGTATTTTTAGCTATACGTTAGTGCATTGTAAAAGAAATGTTTTATTTCACAGGTGGAGGATGAAGGCGCTTGGGGTGAAAACTTCAAGTCGCATCATGACAGCAAGCCCAGAGGCAACGAAGCGGTCTCCATTGATTGTTCATTCCCAGATGCTGACCAAATTTACGGTGAATAAATTATTATGAAATCTTCATACATTTACAGTTTTTACTGCGATAAACAATAGGATAGCCCACCTGTGTGGCTTAGCAGCTAATTACTTGCTATGTAATGCGGAGGTTGCTGGTTTTATACATTGTGTTACGTTTTGTGGTTTGCTTGGTTAAAAGATTTATCCATGCTCTCCTCACAGAGGTGAGAATTGCTGTTCTTGTAGTTAAGACTTTTGGAGTATTCTGAGCAAGAACATCCATAGTCTCATTGTAACATGACACAAAAAGAAATTAAGGTCTAATATACAACATAGATAAATAAATTAATATAATACGTATTGTTGTCGGTAGGTATCCCCGAGCATACAGACAAGTTCTCATTACGCACCACCACCTCCGGGGAGCCCTACCGGCTCTACAACTTGGATGTATTCGAATATGAGCTGGATAGCAGGATGGCTATTTACGGAGCAGTACCAGTGTTATATGCGCACGGGTGAGTTTTTCTTTATGTTATAATTAAACAGACCACAGTAAAGGCTGTCCAGGTTATGTAAACCATATGTTTTATGAAATGACCTGGACGAGATCCAGGACAGCATATAGCCGAGAAAAGTGGTGATAAATTATTATGAACTCTTTATGTCCAATTTTCATGTCTACTTTATTTAGAATATACACATTTTATTAAAATGGCCGGGTGTTGTTACTGTGCTGAGGATGCAGTAAGGTCTTCGAGAGGTGGCTGCGTACCGGTAGTGTAGAAGGACCTATAAATAAACCGCCGATGTGGTGCAGGTTGTGAGAAACTGCCGATGGCTAGCACGACGTTTTAAGTGTGGAGACTTTTTGCAGGCCTGTAACGAACAATGGATGATGATCTATTCAACTTTTGCACCTTTATTCGCAGTTCGAAACGCACTGTTGGTGTTTTCTGGCATAACTCTGCTGAAACATGGGTTGATGTGGTGAATTACGCTGATGGTACGGTCGTTTCATCGTTGGTAAACTTGGTGACCGGTGGACATAAAAGACGTGTCGATGCAAGGTAAGCATTTATCCAACGCCCTTAGATAAAAGGAAAGAAGGAAACTAGAGAGTTAGAACGCATTGAAAAATATTCGACCAATAATTGCGCAGCGATTGTTTTGAATTGAGAAACAGAAAATGTTTTCTCTCCTAGTGTCCTCAATTTGTTGATAATTGTATAAGCAACTAAACATCTCTTTTAATGTATACACAAAGGTCATTAATCTACCGCCGTTGCACAATGCAAACCTGTGTGTTAATGGCCGCGAAAGCTAGTGTTTTTGGGACATGACGGTTTACCTTTACCGAAAGCTGAAGCTCAATTGGGTATGTCGTTACTATTTTAATATCTATACACTTTATTTTTATTTCTTTCTTTTATCAGGTTTATAAGTGAATCGGGTATAGTCGACTTATTTGTGATGATGGGCAGCACACCTGCAGATGTGTTCAGGCAATATACTACACTCACTGGCGTCGCTCCTTTACCACCTGTAAGTAAATTTATTGTGTCAGTGATAACATTTTCTAGCTAGCTTGGTAGGTCCGAACTAAGCGTGGTATGCGGATTACTGCCGCATCTTGCCTACAAAATATACATAACTAACTTCTTTAAGTACTATCAGAAATTGAGTTTGACTCTCCACTTGTTTTTGTATCTCTGAGTCATATAACATCTTACAGATGAAGCGTTTACTATCAGTAACAAAGTTAGAGGAGAAATCTAGTATTTACCTGCGGCCATCTATCAACCGATGATGATGACTGTAACAATGTGTTGTCCACAGAAATTCTCGCTGGCGTATCACCAGTCTCGCTGGAACTACGTTGATGAGGCCGATGTGCGCGGAGTTGACGAGAACTTCGACGTGCACGACATACCGGCTGACGTCATCTGGCTAGACATCGAGTACACGGATAGAAAGAAGTAAAATCCTAATTATAAATGACATTCATCGGCGAGGTCACCACGACATCTAACCTGATGATAAATGATATGTATGTCTGTAGCAATATGGAAGTAAAATGTTAAACACTACCACATTGTGTTCATCACATCAGATTACTCTACTATAGTGATAACTTTTAGAGAGTTTTCAGTACACTTTAAGTTTAGACATTACATAAACGATTTTTCGTAAAGGTATTTCACATGGGATCCAGAGAAGTTCCGTCATCCAGGTGAGATGGTCGCCAACCTTACTGCCAAGGGTAGACGTCTCGTAGTGATCATCGATCCTCATATTAAAAGGGAAGCGGGCTACTTCGTACACGAAGATGCGTTGGAGAACGGACTTTATGTAAAAGACAAAGATGGCAATGTCTATGAAGGTAAGGATGTAAAATAAAGTTAAACTAATGCTGTTATGGTGGCAAGGTCTGTCTGTAAGAAAGTAATAGCCAGACAGATTCTTTTGAAAAAAATCCTCATAGTTTATATTCAAACATTATCATGGTGGTGAATCAAAGACATAAATATTACAATCAGATTTGCTAACTTCTCCGAGGAATCTTATAAAAAACATATAGAATTACTGAATGCTTTGGTGCTATTAAATAACTGCTGTAATTTCACAGTTTTGATCATACATTTTATTACAGGTTGGTGCTGGCCAGGCTCCTCTTCATATCTAGATTTCTTTGACCCA
The DNA here is from genome assembly GCA_018247975.1 of Parides photinus. NCBI lineage: Eukaryota > Metazoa > Arthropoda > Insecta > Lepidoptera > Papilionidae > Parides > Parides photinus. The sequence continues at coordinate 14,262 of DWHU01000344.1, forward strand.
GCTGCCTTCAAGTATTACACAGAGCGATACCGTTTTGAGAACTTTCCCGGGACTAGCAAAGATGTGCATATCTGGAATGACATGAATGAACCCAGTGTGAGTTAATAAAAAGTTGCCCAAATGACTTTTAACACTTAAAGAGTTATAGTGCCTATCCATTTGCCTTGTTAATATTTTAAGTTTTTGTACCAACATAAGGATACAGATTTTGTTTTTTAGGTATTTAATGGCCCGGAGATCACAATGCCTAAAGACTGTAGACATTACAAACCTCCTCAAGATGGTCAGGATGGCCTCGCATCTTATTGGGAACATAGGTAAGAAATACTGCAAATCAAACTACACCAATATAAGATTGCCATCTGACCAGACACCTCAGTGTGATAAAGTATATAGTTAGTCTTTACACTATGGATATAGCAAACTAGCTATTTACTTTTAGAAACTTTATTAAAAGTACAGACTTTGTTACAAATCATAATCACAATCCATAGCTTTGTTGATTTGTCTGGAAATTTTATATGATGTATATTGAACTAAATGTTTATTTTAAACTGAAATTATTTATGTTTAATTGTTGTTACCAACACAAAGCTATGAAAAGTAAGAGGCTAAAAGGTAATAATAAAAGTTTATTATATATGTCTTAAAATTATGTATTTATTCTCCAGGCATGTGCATAACGAATACGGCCTATGGCAGATCCGTGCGACGCACCAGGGCATGCTGGAAAGATCGGACAAGCAGTACAGACCATTTATATTGACTCGATCAACCTTCTCTGGCACACAAAGGTCAGTTGTGTTGCACTTGGTTAAATTATTAGACTATTAATATATAATAGTTTATATTAAGGCGATAAGAAAATATTTGTGTAGTGTTAACATCTTTGTTGTGGTTTTTTTATGACTGTTAGTAACTAATATTCATGATTAAGCCAACAACAAATTAACAACCAGATTATTTAGAGTGAATAGCTGTTATAAGAAATATGATTAACATTAGATATAACTTCATCATAACCCTCAGGCACATACTGATTCATTAAGTAAATTGTGTTACTTTTGCTTCCGGGCTACCTTTGGTTACTACTTACATTATTACCCATATGCATTAAATAATAATATAATCAGGTATGCGGCAGTATGGACTGGTGACAATGCCGCAGAGTGGGGCTTCCTCCAGGCTTCTGTGCCAATGTGCCTCTCCTTAGCCGCTGCTGGCGTAAGCTTCTGCGGCTCAGACGTTGGAGGCTTCTTCAAGTACCCTGAAGCTGAACTGATGACCAGATGGTACCAGGTTAGATTACTGAAATGTTATTAAACTCCTTTGATATGTATTCACTGTAATAAGCTCATGTTACAAGATAAGAATAAACAGAGTAAATGAAGAAGCGGCGATGATAGTTAGGTTTAAAAATGAAGTAGGAGAATTAGAAGTGTCGTGTAGTTTTAGCTCCCAATAAAATTTCGCTTTTGATGAAAAAAACATCATGTAGTAAGGTCTCGTAAACCAACCTGCACTTAGAGTGGTGTAATAACTTCGATCCCTATATACCTTTTACTTTTAAAAGGCTCTTAGTTATTTTAGTAGGAACTTCATGAGTGCTGTTAATAGCCTTTGTAAAAAGTTGCAAAATAAAAAAGGCATTTTGTCGGTACAGGCGGGCGCGTACCAGGCTTTCTTCCGCGCGCACTCTCACATTGAAACGAAACGCCGTGAGCCCTGGCTGTACGAGCCGGCCACTACAGCGCTGCTCCGAGACGCCGTCAGGAGGAGATACGCTCTGCTGGACTTCTGGTTAGCCTACATTTTTGTCTATTTCATTTAAACCATCGACAGGAGTTAACCTGATGTTAAGTAATACTGTTTACGATGTAAAATAATGCATCATCTTCTGTTCGTCGTTTTGATAAATGCTATGTTAAATATCATACACCAGCAGTTTAACTACTTTGAATATTATCATCATGCTACACCCGTTACAGATAGAGTATGATCAAAGATGTTTACCTCCTCCACTTTTTTTTGACTTGATAAATCAGTTCATGTTGATCTATTTCTAAATATTTGCTTGCCGTGAGGGTTCCTTGCAAGCTTTAGTGTAAATCAATTCTTTGCTAACTTATTTGTCTGCCATGAACAATATTTGTTCTGAGTCTTGGTGTTTTCTATCTACGATATGTACATATTTACAAGTAAGCGAGTATACTCTGCTTACTTTAGGACTAGACAGTGTTGTGTGGTAATTGGCCAAAGATATTTATTTATTTATTATTTAAAGGTATACACTGTTCTATGAGCACACATTGGATGGCACTCCAGTGATGAGACCTTACTTCCAAGAATTCCCCAAAGAAGAGGAAACTTTCACAATCGATGATCAGTATTTGTTAGGTAAGTTATTTAAGTTATTTTTTGATATTTATAATTTAAAAACCACTATTTGGCAGCAAGTCTTTCACTGGTTTTGTTCTTTGATATTCTTAATAAAATGAATGCCAAGATTTGGTATTAATTTTGGAAAGTGGTTTATCCTTCAAAACATTAAAAACGAAAAACGGTATGTTAAGGTAACAAGTTGCTCGTGCGACCGGTACTGGAGGCAGGAGTGAGGAGTGTAAAAGTGTATCTGCCTGGAAGAGATACCAACACACTATGGTACGACGTGGACTCGTACCAGGTCCATAAGGCCAATGGATACTTCAATCAGGAAGTTAATATCGCTAAGGTGGGTACTTACACATTGTACACTCATTCATGAGGATCGTGTGCCTCAAGGTGATAAGCAAAATATGGTGAAGTGTATGTAATGTAATTAAGGATCAATATACAAAATATCATTTGCTAGATGATAATTTCAATAAAAGATAATTATGTTTTTATAAATGTTATTCATCAGTGAACAGGATATTCCCGATCATGACAATAAAAAGAATTTCTTTTAATACCTTCATTGATGACTATATAGAATACCCACTTAACATTCTCATTCATTATTAGAACTCAGGGCCTTCTCTTACAATTAAAAAGTTCAGATCTATTATCCTCTACAATTTGTTTATGGATTTTGGGTATTTAAGTATGACGATGTTTTTCAGGTGCCGGTGTACCAGCGCGGCGGCAGCGTGGTGCCGCGGCGGGAGCGAGTGCGCCGCTCCTCCGCGCTCATGGCCAACGACCCATTCACGCTGGTGGTGGCGCTCGACGCCAACGTAAGTTGTCTCGAAAATAGTTACTGATTATACTGTGGTACAGTAAAATGAAATATAGTTAAAGATATAGATTTTTTTATATAATTGTTTAGTTTTTACTATTTGAAACGTTGTTTTATTAAAACATATTTTGTGACAGAACACGGCTCGCGGCTCGCTGTACATTGACGACGGAGAGACATACGAGTACAAGAACAACAAGTATATATACGCCAAGATAGAGTACGAGCCCAGCCGGATGACGTACAGGTGAGTGCAACTTTTGGCGTAGTGATGTTTTTGTATTAAGATGGAAGGGCACAGATACATCAATACTGTCAAAGTTGTCATGGATCACATTGTTGGTAACTGCCTGCCTAGTAACACAGATCCTTGGTTCCAATCCAGGCCAAGTGTAAAGTATGGTTGGAAGAAAAAAAATTAAACCTGTCTATCAGCATTGCTGTAGTTAAGCTAAAGACATATGAGAGCCAAAGCTTTGAAGTTACTTAGCACTATATCATCATCATAAAATCACGAGATGTCATGGTATCTACTAAGACAGTCTCCTACAACAGAAAACTATCTGACAAATTACTTGCAATAAAATAATATTGCGACTATAAATTGAGATGTAAGTTATCCTATCTCTCAAGATGTATCAAACTGCACGCGATGTGCAAGTTTCATTAAAATCGGTTAAGTAGTTTAGGTTTCCATCGCGGACAAACACTGATACGTAATTTATGTATAAGATAAACTTTAAGATCGTTCAACAGGCTCGAGAATCCTATAACTGAGTATAAGACGCGTGCGTGGATCGAGCGGATCGTGATCGCCGGCATCAAGACGCCGCCGCGGACCGCGCGCCTCGTGCAGGGCGCCCGCGGCGGCGCGCTGCAGATGACGCTGCACCGCGGCAACGACGTGCTCGTCGTGAGGAAGCCGGGCGCCAGCGTCGCCGCCGACTGGCACATCGAGTTTGCCAACTAACACTATACTACACCTTGTTACTTCGATCAACAACACTACATTTTAGATCAGGTACGAATCACAATCCTTACAATAGTAAAGAAAATTATATCAAAAACAGGATTTTTTCTTCATTTTAACTATTATTAACAAGTACTTTCTTGACGTATAGTTGAGAAGTATAAGTTCTTTGACTTCTCTCCATATGCAAGCAGGCTATAAATTGCAACTTACAAGAACAAAGGGTAATTTAAATTTATTTTAAAAACATTAATTTACAAAACATCATTAAAAAACAGACTCTGCTATGTTTGTAATCAAAAAAGAAATGGGCGAAGAACAAAAATGTACCCATGATATAATGACGAAAAATCACATTGACTGTTATAATTTGATATCTGCAGTTACTGTATTAAGATATATTTGAGTTATCCAGAACTGACCATTGCAGAGATTTAAGTAGACCTGCATTGTTAGATATCTAAGAGTCGATGGATATCATTTCAGCCTGTTGCCGGACTATTGCCTTACAGCTTGCATGATGGTGATGATCTTCGCCATTGCTGTATATCGAACTACTTCTAAATCATCTAGTGTTGTCTGATGATCGAAGCAATGGATGATATGAATTGATTAGGGGTCGTCATTTGAATTAATTACGGCTCCGTGCTAATTATAGACGTAGCCGGCGATTTTAAATGATTTATGTGTGGCGATACAAAGTTGTCCCCTAATCAATTCATAGTGTTAGCTTTATTTGTGACTGTCCCATAGAACTGTTAACAACATATAGATAATAGTATATGTATAATAATTCAGTCTTTATTATTAATAAAATTTTTATGTAAAATTTTAAGGATTCTTTTTAATTAGCAATGTTGCCATGTATGGATTTTGTAATAGGAACATAATACAGATAAAGAATTTAAAATGTGTAAGATGTATTTGTTTTTGGAACATTTTTAATATGTACAGAATGTTATTATGAATATGTATTTTATACAAATAAAATCGTGTGAAGTGTATTAATAGAAGCTATGTTTGTGTATGAAAACACTAATCATTCATTGATAACATTTGATTTTTTTTATCTTAAACATGGCAACATCGGAATATAAATCAGTATCATATGACAAGATGCGTGACTTAGTACTAAGGTACAATACGGTTACATTATAAGCAACCTTATTACTTTACATAGTTAAATTTTTTTTATGTTTAATGTATTATGATGTCAAAAGAATCACATTACTGTCCCCGTTGAGAGTTACAACATGGTGAATATCTATTAGATATATAACACAATCACCATATTATGGACATGTTTAAACATATATTTACTTAACGAATAACTTATTACATACTGCGTGTGCGTTATTTTCAAGGCTTATCAAATCTAATGTAAACATATTCTGACTATGAGTATTTACTATATTATGATAGGATTATTAGGACAGAATAAATTATACCTAATTACATATCTTCAACAATGAAACGAATACACCTGATAGTTGTGATATTGTGACATTGGTTAGGATAACGTACACTGCCGCTTTATATGCAATATTTTCACTAGTTTTTATACTATTGCTAAGTAAAGTGTCTTATTTAATGGCGATAGTTCGTTTATAATATAATTGAAAACTTGCAATGAATGTATTTGTATATGTTAAAACATGTCTACGATATGAGATCTAAGCAGTTGAAGGAAATCGACGTGTTGGAGTTTGAAGATTGCGTGTTTTCTTTGTGTCGATACATATACATACAGACGTAAGTTGGAGTTAATACTTAGACTGCTGTTTTATGACTTTTTTATATATCAATCGTCCGTTATAAAAATGATTAGAACGCTTGAACTTTATAACAGCAGTCGATGTGTTAACGTATGGCCGAGACAACGAGCGCGCGGAGTTCATCATATCTTGTGATAATAAAATAGATTTCCAATATTAACGCCATTTTATTTCTCCCATCGACTTTTCTATTATACAATTGCATACCGAAGCCACCGCGGTCACCCATGCAGCTAGTTAACAGTCGTCGAATATACAAGGGGTGGCCAAGCACTTTGGTGGTAAGGGCCATTCTAAAGTTTCAAAATTATTCGGGGCCGCACTTTCAAATACCTATTTATAAACCAAAAAAAATAATTGGCAGAAATACAATTTTTTTATACATGCAAAAAATTATATGTAGATTAGTATGTTTAGGTGTGTCATTCATTCAAAATTTAATGATTTGTATAGATTGGAAGTGTAGAAAACATTTTTGTTTTTTTTTTTGCGGGTAGCCAAATTACTCAAAAGGGCCGCACATTGGCCACCCCTGCAATATACTAACACTAGTATCATTAACA
>DWHU01000345.1:0-20754 GCA_018247975.1 Parides photinus
ACCTACCTACCTACCTACCTACCTACCTACCTACCTCGCTAAAATACACAGCTCCGACCCCCCGAGCCTAAGGCGTAGATCGGTTGCCGGCGGGGGGGGGGGGAAACGGGGGGGGGGGGGGGGGGGGGGGGGGCACCGGGGGGCGGGGGGGGGGGGGCGGGGGCGCCGGCCCGCGCGCCGCGCACTAACTCGTCGGCACGAGCAGCCGCACGAAGCTGTCCTCGCCCCAGCCCCAGTCGTCGGGCCACGCGTCCTCGGGCGGGTCGAGCGCCGAGCGCGAGGACAGGCTCAGCACGGAGCCCCAGTCGATGGCGCGCTCCTCGTCGCCGTAGCCGGAGTCGCGGTCGCGATCGGGCTGCGGCGGCGCGGGGTAGGGAGTCGCGCGCCCCGCGGCCGGGTCCCGCGCGCCGAGTAGCTCGCAGCGCGCGCTGCCCGCGCACTCCGCCGGCGGCGCCTCCTCCGCGCTCTCCCGCTCCATCTCGCGCTCGATGCCGCGCAGCGTGTTGCACACGAGCACCGAGCGGCGCAGCGACGGGTCCGCCGTCTGCCTGAAGCGGGCCAGCTTGAGCGCGCACAGGTTCATCATCTTGAGCCGCCTCTCGCGGTAGCAGCGCCGCGAGGCGCACCGGCCGGCCGCGCGCCCGTCGCAGCAGGCACGCGCCGCCGCGCCGCCCAGCTCGAGGTAGGACTTGCCGTTCTCCGCGCGGATAGTGTCGTGCGCGCCGCACCAGCCGCCGCACCAGCGCCGCCGGCACGCGCGCCGCTCGTCCTCCTCGCGCCAGCACTCCGCGCCGCCCGCGCCGGCCGCGACCGCCTCGAGTCGCGCGATCGAGTCCTCCCAGCGCGCCGCCTTGCCACCGCCCTCGCACGGGGACCCGGCGCGCCGCTTGCCGCCGCACCCCCCGCCAGAGCCCTGCAATACACAACACAAGTCACACGTCAATAAACAATAATATTATACAAAACTAAACATACAGACACCTCACCACACATTGACACCGCTTCTAAGGTGAAAACTTCAAAAGATACCCTGTCTTCTGTAGGGAAGACCAGGGTTATGTGAGATTCTTACCCACTAAAACCCTCTCGGTGGTCGTCTCTGTGCTACATAAAGGGCCCCGGTAACTCCGTCAAGAAAAAATGCGTGTCCAATCACGCTGCGCTATTATGATATCCCGCTCAGGGTGAGGGCTGTTCGCGCCACCCCTGAGTCCTGTTGTGCTATCACGATGGTCCGACACCACGTCGATCTATCGTCCGCCTCAGAGTCGCTGTTGTGAGTTTAGTACTCCAAACACCCACGACTCCGAAGGCCCCGTTTATGGTAAGGGAACACTATAACGCACACTAATACCTCTACGAACTAATTAACCGGTACCTTCCATCACTGCTGCAGTACTTTTGCGGTGCAATGCAAGTTCCTAACAAGATGTATATTATCACTATTCTATTGTCTTCACGTGTGACGATAGATGGCAGCAGTGGTTTCATTTCATTATGATTATTACATACAGAAAACTTTAAGAGACCTAAGACTACATCTGCAAAGGGCAATTTCAATTACTCGCATACCCTATTTCTAGGTCATATGTATAGATATATGTATACTATATATCTGAAGAAGTTTTCGACATATTTAATCGGTATTTTATATACTTAAAATAATAATCATAATTATTAAATATATCGGCGTATGCCTCGTATTTGTACCCAGATGAACTATAAACAATCATCAGAATATGAAGCACTTCGAGCCAATGTTTATAACAGAGGTTAAGTAACATAGCGAGGTGGGTGTAAGTTTATCAAAAGCTCATTATATATGTTGTGTATGTTCATAACACGTGAAACAAGAGCGGGGTCCGAGTGCGAGCCGCGCGAGTACCGTAAGGCACACGCCGAACACAACATAAACTTCGTGCGATGTTTTAACACTCGTTTTACATTCCTATTGTACCGTTGCTTTATTTATAACTTATTTATTAAACGCAAATCTCTAAACAATAATTAGCATTAATAATGAACGAGCCTTAATGTATTTATTAATGAACTCGGTCTTTTTCCCACAAGTGTAAAGTACGGGTAGTATCACACTACTAAAGCGAATGTCCGTCTTTCTTCATCGGAAGTTAAAGTAAATGGGAAACTTATAACGTACTAGAAAATTGTATTTAATTAGTATAGCTTTGCTTAAATGGCTTAGTATAGCATTTGTAATGAAATATACGAAAAAGGACAAAATGTAAATTCTGGTTTTCAATTTATAACAGTCTAACTGGAAGGTACCTGAACCCAATTCCATCCGCTTTTGTTACAGTCCGGACCCTTCGCGCTTTTTTTGGACACAATATGTTCCCGCGGAGCAACCCCTGTAGGGATCCCGGGCCAGGTAGAGGGTTCCGTGCTCCGCAATGCGACTGTGGGATTTACCGACCCGTCCGAGGGTACGGCATTCTTCACCCGAAAAACTTTTGGAATACAAAAGACCGGCGGTCTTTTGGGTGCAGCAAAGTTAAACTTACAGCAGTGCCATAGTAATAGATTATGGGTCTACGACGTCAGTAACTACGATATTTTTTTACCTGCACACCTAGATCAATTTCTCCGTCGCTGAGTTTACAATATATAAAACAAAGGACCCACTGTGTTGCGGTGTAGCCCACTTAAATGTATGTTTATAATTTATTGACCTGTCAAAAAATTGAGAAGTAGGTGTCAACTGAAATAGATTATTTATGAACTTCAAACCTTTTTGAAACCGAAGCTGACAGTACCAACTTGAAATATTAGAGGAAACTATAAATAAAAATCTGAAAATACTCTAAAAATGTGATGTTTTAAATTGTAAAACATGCGCATAATTGATTTATTTGATATATGACGATACTATCACAAAAACGCATGTTTAGTAGGATTGAACTTGACTCAACGAGACATTCCGAAACATAATGGATATTACGACATATTCATTATACACAGCATCTACAGCATTAGCCCGATGAAAGCGATGTATGTGTGGATAGAAATGTATTATTAAATTATATACATAATTCGATAACTACAACGAAAATGCGATGTTGTAAATGAAGGAAAGCAATGTCAGAAGTACTGGTTTATTTTCCGACGAATTCTTTTATTTAAATTATAATTAAATAAAAAACTTATAATTTATATTATGTATTTTATAATGAGCACTTCATACGCTTTGTCAATAAGCTAAGTATTTTTGTTTTTTTTTTTACTTGAAAAACAGAGTACCCAGACATGATACCAGCTGCATTACCTACGAATACCGCACTAATGAATTGACAGACATATCGAGTTCAGAAATACCCGCTGGGTTTACCATTCCATCTGTCTGCAACGCTCCCGAGACTGGCCTGTGTGCCCGCTTAGTTCTTTATCGAATGAATATCCCAAGGCATCGTGTATAATTTTGATGTCGTCTGGTAAAAAATATCCGTGCGGAGTGCACACGTCGGCAGATGCCTCCGCACCTGCCGACGCGATCGGACGGGACACGCGTCTCCACAGGACTCAGTGCCTTATTATATTATACGAACACTTACGACGTGAACTTAATCTATCTGTTTAATTTTAACAAGAATTAATGATTTAATAATAATATACTGTAATGAATTCCGATGCACTGTATAAAATGAAACGAGTCGGGCGCATGCAACGAGCTCCGCCGCGACCGCGTTGACTCAGCGCGGCGCGGCGCCACTCATCGCGACGCTGCGAATAATCACTTTGCGTCACCCTTTATCGCGCAGAGGAAAACTTGCTGGCGCACTGTGCGCTGACTGCGCGACTGCTCGCCGGCCCCGCTCGCGTTTTAAACTTAAATTAAAGCCGCGCACGACGACTTACAATATGCAGAAATAGCCGATTCCACGAGGCTCCGTCGGCGTCGCGCTGCGCGCCGGCCGGGCGTGTGTGCATGCACGTACGTAGCGAGCGGGCCGACGGGCGGCGGTGTCGCCAGCGCCGGCGCTCATCAAAATAAATTTAGTGAGTGACGTTGCCGCGCGACGTTGCCGCACCGCGCGAGTTGGAACGTAGCCGCGCGGCGTTGCCGTCCCGCTCGCTCTTTCTAATCTCGTCGTAAAGTTCTTTTTCTGATGCGCGGCGCGTCGCTCGTTCTCTCCGCCGCTCGAAACTTGGAAACGTCCGACGTTTATTTTATCGCCGCGTCGGATACCTATGCGGCATTTTATAACCGTACCTCCGCTAGAAGTTTCCACTTATACAGAATGACTATCGTAAAGAATTCCACTACGTCGGCTACAAAGTCGCATTCGGCGGATCGACGGAGCGGTGCGACGGTCGAGGGAGGTAGGAAAAGTTCAAGTCGAGCGGAGACTTTCTATGGCATTGTGAGAAGCGAGTAGATGGCGAGGCGGCATCGGCATTGCCTCACAGCGCCGGGCCGTGTCGCCGAGCGAGCGAAGCGCGGCGGGTCAGGCGGGGCGGCGGGGCGCGCGGGGGCAGGGGTCAGGTGAGGGGCGGCGCGGCAGTGTGCGCGCTCGTTGCACGTGCACCCACACAGCTGCCCGGTATAATAACATCGCGTAGCTTCTATCTAGCGCTACAGCTACCTACGCTCGACGCCGAAACGTTGTGTTATAGCCGACTATAAAACGGGGTACATAGCGTGGGGTGCAGCTCTGCATTATACGACCGGAGCGAACGGGGAAACACGTCGCCGCTGAACAACTAAAGACATGTTAATTAAGAACCAGTTCATAAAAACTGCTACTATAATTATTATAATAAAATAACAAGTGCTGTGGTGTAAATAGTTATAAATACGGAATGTTCAACGACCACGACCAGCGCCTGATTCTTTGTAAAGCGTTCTTGACTCTTGATATTTAGGTTCCGAATTACATAAAGTCGTTCGCGTCCGCGTGGGCGTACTCGGCTCTATTCAAACATTGATACGTTCGCATATAAAACAATATACTTGTTGAATTCTTTTTTATTCGCAGCGAGACGCGTGTGTAAAAAAATTTACTACGTTACGATCTATATAGTATTTTTTGTGGTTCATTCATAACGAGACCGTGAAGAGGTGTCGTTAATCCGCTATAACGAATTCGAGAGGCGCCGATTGAATGACCGATTAACCATTAACGTGCCTTTCAGCACAATAGAGCACGTGATCGAGGCTCCATTCAGCCGGCGGTGCACCGCGGACCTGTTCGCCTTAACTGTTCATAGTTCAAGATTAGAGATCAATCTAGCGAATCGTCGCTATCGACCTCCTTTAAGTCTATCACTTACACTTATCACCACAATCTATTCACTCGCAAAGTAAACATTTTCTACAGAAATAATTCAAACAATTTTGGCTTCATAAAAACTAATATTTTATCAATGATTTTAAAGCACACAATTTTTTATTTAATAAAGTCGAATATAATCCATGTAAGTGTAAATAGATTTGTTTTTGAAACATTTGCAAAATATTAAAAAGTCGACGATTGAATTCGGACATTGGATTGTGTTCGCGAAGCAAGCGCCAAGGCAGCCAACGATTTGCCATGAAACCGTGTCTTTATAGGATAGTCCAGTCGTTTTATAATATCCAGATCAAAATTTACATTGTCAAGATAGGTTTAAGACTGTAATGATAACTATGTTAAAATTTTAAATAAATCTATAAATGTCGATATCTTAAACAAACTGTTTAGGATAATACCTATTGATGAAATTATATAGGTAGTAAAAAAATAGCTTAGAAGATGATAAAGTAATTTGGACTAGAAATATTTACTTTTCATACAATGAAGATCGAAGGAAGAAAAATTGACACCATGAAGGTGACAGACAGGAGCGTTCGAAAGAACCCTTTTTCGAACCGAACCACATAAGTATTTGGAATTGAAACATGGACCAGGAATATTTGAGTTAAAAAGAAACATTCAACTACTGTGCCACAGGAGTAGAAGTACACAGTGGCAGTAGTTTGTAAAGGATGAAATGGTAGCAGTTTCCTGGACATCGCTACATGCAAATATATCCATCCTCAATGAAATAATTGTAAAGTAGTGTCTTCATAATACAAGCTAGCATTCTCTCGTTCTTAAGACATATTTCGCCCCGTGGGCATAGTTCTCGTAAGACAAGGTATAAGAACTACTGGTAAAGCACTCATGCTGGGCAGACCAGATTAAAGCTGCTGTGGACGTTCTTGTTTATGTATTAGTAGCAATGGATTAAGTCGAGGTTTAGCCCTCTCGGGCGCCTTTGATTCGGAATACTAAGCGTGTACTCAGTGACAGTCCTAGATTCTAGTCACTTCGCGGAGCTTCCATCGAAGCGGCAGAAGAGCTTGATGGCTTCCCAGTCCGGTGAATAAAAAAATAATAAAGCTAACTAAATGGCTCGAGTTGAGACTTCTGAGGAAGCTCCCGAGCACAGTTACATAAAAGAGGTATCAGGCTGGGCACCTTCCGTGTCCGGTCGCCTCTTAGTTGATGCCACTGATTATCTTCTAATTTCAGGAGTGGATATCATTATCACGAATGCAAGAGAAAATCAGCGATCTGAGAAGAATGACAATGAATTTGAGGTATGCGTCAAACACCTCAAATGACTACGAGCACTCTGTTAAGAGTGTAGCGTATTAGAGGATAAACGGTAGTGTTGTCCTGAATAGGTGCGGGCGGTATGGTAACCCCGGCGCGCCGTTGGCACGCACATTTCCGTGAGCGGCGGCGGCGCGGCGAGGCCGTGCGCGCGTGTGTGCGTGCGCGTGCGCACGCGGCGGGCGCTGTGTGCGCGGACCAGTCCCACATCCTGTTCGGCCGCGCCGCGCCGCGCCGCGCCACACAACTTCTGACGAGAGCTTTTTATTTCACGCCCGGCTACTGCCTACCATGTGATACGTTTTAACAAACTAAATACAATTACAGTGATTATTAGCATACCAATTACAAAAACACAAAGACTACGTATTGATATAAAAGTAAATATTTACACTAGAATAACAATGTATATAATATAACAACTGTATTACTATAGAGCAGTGTTGCCTAAAGTGAGGTGCAATTCGATGGTAGGAGGGGGGCAATTTGAGAATTGACCTGACACGACTTTGCCCTCTTAGCTTATGGGCTTTTTAAATGCTAGACGTCGGTGACAAATTTAAGGAAAATAAAGTAAGTAAATTATATGGGTTTCTTAAGTCGAGGGTGGAGAGGGGCTATAATACTTTAGAAAGGTATCGAAAGCACTGCTTTAGAGTAATGTAAGGCTGTAGCGTAATGTATGACAGTATTTACGATACATCGAATAATCTACAGTAGAACGTTTTTGTTAATAATTATGATTGAATATTAAAAATCTTAATCAAATCATGTTTATAACTTTGTATATTATGACAAAAATAAAGTATTCGTATGTAAGGATGCTGTGAACAAATAGAAAGACATCATCCACGAAACGCCCGCACGTCTTACAGAAATGCAAACAAAGAGCATGATTCAAGTGTCGTAAAAAGGTGTTGAGCCAGACAGTTATGCAAAACGATCTAACAGTTAAACAATCGGAAGGCGGCGGACGGGACAAAGGAGCCTCGCGGAGTGCGGCGTCCCGTAGTAAACAAAAGGAATCCCTCAGGAATGCGTGCCCGCATAAAAAGGCGCAGGGAATTCCCGAAAAGCGTCGTTTACAATGCGCACGGGCACGCGCGGGCACGCCGCCATGCGTTTATTCTGATGAGTTGCATCGATGCAATGAAAGGGAAAATTGTAGTTTTTGTTAGCGCGAGATGACGCACTCGCTTCCCCGAACGAGCCGCTGAATGACGACGCTGGAATGTCGGCCCGCGCTCGCACTCGCTCTTGCCACATCTCGAACCATACAGTTAACAGCAACGGCACGGAGAATAACGCACGCTGCGACAAAAGTATCGAGTTCAAACTTGTAGTGTTGAATCATAATTACATTCATTTAAAAACACAAACTTTCAATTAAACATCTTTAAAAGAAGTTTAAGATGAGTTGATGTAACCAACTACCATGTTCTATATATTTAATCAGTTCCCCCGGAATTCCGGGGAACTGACCAGCAAACGTAATCCTATGTGATAGTTAAGTATATTGATAAGCAATTCGCAATGTATAACATCTGCAACTGCTGCTCAAGCAGTCAACATCTTTGTCTTTTCATTTCAAAAAGCCTTTCGCCCTAGCCCACAACCTAACTCATGACAATACTAATTTACAAAAGGCGGTAACTGTGTAGGAACACGGCTTAGTACAATTATACTTAATAATGTCTTAGTGATAGTAGGTATGTTGTGATGCAAGTGGCGAGTGCAAAGTGTCGCGGGCCGGTTCAAGGCGGGTACGCCGTTCAACGTTAACACTGACATTGGGTACAGTTTGAACATAAATCACCTGAATCGGCGTGAGTGCGGCGCGCGCTCGAGATAATAAATCAGGAGGCCGCGGGCGTGCGCCCAGATGATGACGTCACCGGCACGCACCGAGATTCCCCGGAAGAGAGCGGATCAAATAAAAATGTCACGTCGCGATCAGCTGTCGGGCGAGACGAGCGGGGCGCGCGCGGCGGGGGCGCGGGGCGGGGGCGCGGCGCTGCGGCGCATAACGACAGGCAATAAAACTTATTTTTATGTTTTTCGCTCACAATGGCCGCGCGAAGGTCGAGCTATCTAAATGGGTCAATACACTCCGGCGTAGTACGAGCGTCGAACACGTGCTCCCGCGTTTGTAAATAGCGAGATATCGGCCCGATTGTTGCACTGATTAATGGGGGCCCGCGTAATGACTCCGCCCGCGCCGCTCGCTAATGTGTCCATTCACCGCTCCACTATTACTGCGGAGATGCTTGTGTTCGCGACGTTAGGGCGATGGCCAATGTCAAGGTTGCACTTGCTATGCGCCCGGACGTCCTTGCCAAATTGAGTGAGTACGCGCGCCGGTGCGTATTTTAATTCGCACTCTCCGTTCCGAGCGATGTTGCTGCACCTAATTACACTACACTTCCGGCGTTACTGTGTCAAGTTTAACACCACATACTGCAGCTACAGCAAGTCTACTGGCAGTGAAACTTTCAAACATTCAAATTCTTGACGATATGACTACAGAAACCCCTTTACAATTTTTACTAACATATTAATCTAAGGTTTCGAGATAAAAGCTTCATTTGGTACAGGACTTAAATGTGTCATAAAAATAGAAACAATTGCTACAACAATATAACAGTTATAGAGTATTCTATAGCGTTTGTAAATTGTATTCTAAATTTCAACTTCTTTCACATAAGAATCAATTTTTTCCTAGTTTTTGTAATTAAAAATTTATTTTCATTACAATACCTCTGCTGTACCACAGTATATACGAGAAATAGTTTTAGAATGTTTAGCTGAAAACATAAAATATTGATCTTAATTTAGTGGCTTTGGGGATTAAGGTTTATAAAGCCTAAAAGCTTGATATAGAAAGTATTAAAAATATATACTTTTTAGTATAACTTAGTATCGCCGGCATAGCATATAGGTATGTAAAGAGACGTTAACACATTGTTGTGGGTATCCCGGGGGCGTTAGACGTGGGTGATAAGGGCGAGGTCACGCTTATCAATGACGGGATCTCCATACTCGCATCGCGGTCGGCCGCGACATCTCGCCCATTGAGAAGAGCCTCCCCCTGCGCCACCCCCGCCACCCCGGCACACACCCCGCGCCCTACGCTCGACCCTCGGTGCATCATGCAACAAGTTAGGGAGCTCGTAAGAACTTCCGCGAGACGTTCCACCAAACTATATTCACTATCCACATATAGTAAATACACAGTCAAGATATTTGACATAAACGTTACAGTATGTAGTTTCTTTTAAATGGTTGAGATTTAATAAAGTAACAGAATTGTTATCGTTAGAGTCGAAATAATATAGTATTATGTGTTATAGAGATCGCGTAATTTAAATAAAGCCACATAAAACATGGCGGTTCAGATATATTTTCAGGTCCGCGATGTCCAATTAAATATGGATGTGATTGAAAAACGCGTGTCCGGTAACGAGCGTGTACATAATTGGTGGGGGGTGGTGGTGGCGGCCCGGAGTGACCCAGTTGCGTTGCCGGGCGACGGCCGGGGCTGCGCAGACACCCCCCCGCGCCGCTCCCCCGCCCCCGACTCTCCCCTCCCCGCCAACGCTAAATAACCTGCCCGAAAGCGACACCTTCACAGAGGTCGTTCAACCGTCAGAGACCACTCGCCTCTGAATTTTCACATGTGATACGCGACACCTGAAAAACGAACACCCGTACCAATACCCTCCGCCTCTCGAGCTGTGACCGGACGCAGCTATACCTTAAGCTTAAGTGTTAGGTACGATTTCATCAAGACACCTGTACATGCACACATGTACAAAAGACGGTGTAGATTTTAAATTAGTGAGAGAGAAGTTGTTACTTCTGTAAAACGAAATAGAAAACTTGCGAGCGAATAAACTTAATTGTTGTAAGCCGGGTTCGGCGACTGCCACCCCCGGCTGGCACACGACCCGAGGGCGAACCGGGCGAGGGTGCGGCGGGGAGGGTGGCGCCGTTGTATTTCTCCGAACTTGGGCTAAATTTCACTTTCTCTAAAGACGCTGTGCGTAGATCCAACCACCCTCAACCCCAACGCTCTTACTACGGATCTTAAGAAATTACTTTTATTAAAAAAAAAAACTTTTTACTAAAACAAATAATTACTTATGGTTATTATCTTATATAATACTTATGAAAATGTTACTAAATATCTAATAAATTTTTAAATTATTAGTAGTACGAATGTCTCTTCGAATGTGTTACCTCGCGGAGTTTCAAGCTCGCTATGAGACATCGTTATCTTACCGTACCCTAACCGAATAGAACATAAAAAACCTACGTCAAAAAAGTCCTTCCACTCACAAAAACCCTACCTCCTCGCCTGAGTTATAAAACGACGAGGGTGAGTGTCGTTACGAAGCTGTTTCTGCTTTATAAACTCATGCTTAGGGTACAGAATGGTACGGACGGTGGTGCGCATGAAATCTCTCTACTGAAAGGCGAGCGGCACACGAGCGCAGAAGCTTTAAAGCAAAATGAAAGCCGACTCGCTCTTAATTCACCAGCACATGGATAGGACGTACGGGAACGTCGATAGAGCTCCCCACGCCGCCCCGCCCGCCACCACCGGGCATAAATAAGGGAGGCGAACTCCGCTTAACAAGAGAACGAGCACCCACCCCGCAACGCTGGAGGGGAGAATTAAGGGGGCTGCGGCGAAGGACGAATTAAGGAGATGAGAGAGCACACGCTCTCGAGACGCGAAACATCGTGCCAGTCAGGGAATTAAGGCAGAGACGGCTCAGCGGCGAGCGACGACGATTGCGGTTTGATTCACATCGCGGCAAAGCACAATGTTCCACAAAAAAAAAACTGCATTACGATTCAGACTTTAGTCACATTCGTAACGAACATATTAATAAATGCAGCGTCTCATAGTAATTAGGTATATATCTAGTAATATGTTAGTAAAGATATTTTCGTATACGTGGGCAGCACACTGCTGCGGGCGTACGTGCCTGTGACGTCACGGCCGCGTATCGCAGCACGTGAGTCACCTCCGCTTATTAATAACCAACCGTATAACAAAAGAAATAAGGTTCGTTTTCGCTAAAGTAGCTGAAGACTCTTTGTCTTGGATCAGCCGCCGGGGGGATCTGGCTCGTATTTCATGAGCCGTAAGGTCGTATCCGCGCGAGTGAGGAATAATAATATTCTTGGGAAGAGGGTGGGTATAAATTTAATATGGGGGCAGACGGGGCGACGTCGCGAGGGCGCCGCTGACTCACGGAGCGGCACAGGGCTCCGCACAGGGCCCACGAGGCCCCGCACATACTGTTAGTATCTCCCGCTCACATGTCACAAAGTTTCTCCGCATCGGAAAACTCTGTTAACGTCAAGCGAGCACGTGGCCTTCGATATTACACATAATTGCCGCGCCGTTTCCCGCCAACTACGACACGCACTTTATGTCCCTAAACTTTTAAAGAAAACAGTTTTAATACATTACCACAGATAATAATATAAATAAATATCTCTGGACAATTCACACCACACAATCTAGTTCCAAATTAAGATGAATATATTCGCTTGTGTTATGTACTAAATAGCTGATAAACTATATAATACATTTTTATATGTAAATATGTACATATCATATTCTATACATACCACCAATATCTCCCTATGCGTTTGGTTGATTTAAAAAAAAACACGACGCAAAGTGAATTAAGATTTTCTATAGTAAACCATGTAAAGATCGAAAATAGGTTCCAGGTTAACAAAACTATTACTTTTTAAAACAAAAGTTATATCAAATTTTATTACATTAATTCAATGTAAATAATACAAGTGTACAAATATAACATATCCCTGCCAATGAATAAATTGGAAACATATTTACCATTTTTGTAACCAGAAACATCGAGTAAAATTTTATAAAATATTTATTGTTCTCTTTTAAAAAAGCACAACGCGTTACGCAATTGAAACTGAACTCTAAAATTAGCTGAACAAAGTGAAAATAAAACTGTATTAAAATAGCGTTGATTTTCAGTCAGCGTATCCCCGAGTTTTGATGGCTGGCGCAATTAAAAATAAAGGTGTTGCCATATTTTGGAAAAAAAAATCTAATTAAAGACTAGAAAAAAGCAACCTCGAAAATCGCAAGGCGAAACGACGCAAAGTGAGGTATTGGTGTACTTATATATTTGACTAACCGATTTGCCTACTGAGTAAGAGGTCGAGAGTTTGATTCCCGCCACCGACAATATTTCTTAAGAATCTAGATGTTTTTTTATGATATGTGTATATTTATAAAAAAATGTATTTAAGTAGTTTATCATCTATCTAGTACATAACACGAGCGAGTATTGAAGATATATATCTTATTATCTATGCTAGAAAAAAGTCTAAATACATGATACAAATACCATATTAGTTTGGACCTTACAATCTTTAGAAGATATTTATATAGAGCTAACGTAATGAGAGAGCTGTGACCTTTTATACATCGCTGGCCAAGTGTGGGTTGGCGGACATTACATATCCACATAAGTTATTCCTTGGAATATATCAGTGTTACCACAATATTTTCCGTCGCGTCAATACAAGATCAATTTTACATAATTAATATGGTGACAGACCGCGTCACAGGTATTCCGCCGACTCGCACTTGGCTAAGTAGCGGATTAAGCCTAAACTCTTATGAGAGGACTTTAGTAACTGCAGCGGGAATATTAAGTGGGTTGTTTATTATACGTTATCGGTAACATTCGTCGGCTGATGATTACGACCGGCAGGGCCTTTCCGACCTGGTGGACTACATAACCGTAATCACAGAGTACTTGCACTCGATTGTGTAATGAATAAGTTCGTAATTAGCGCCGGCAGTCGGCTGAGTTACATCGGACCGTCACCTTGAAGTGTGATAACGGCGGCTGTGATAAGCGATACGACGATACGACGCGATACGACGATACGGCTCTTGCCACATCGCCGAATTGCGTTTCACATATTTATAAAACACTTACCGACTGTGATATTGTATAATCTATGCGTACCTCAAAGTCAAAGTCATATTATATTCATATATCATACGAAATCTATCTGTCATTAACAAATACCTCATAACTGTGAAGATCGAAGAAACTAGACTAAGACTAGAGAATATATATTATACATATATAAAGAAAAAGATTTTATTTAGTTTTGATACTGGCAGTTTTATTTGATTGAGAAAAATAATAGACAAGATGTCCAATACAGATTTTTATTAAAAAATATAATTTTAAAAATGCGAATAAGTAACCTTAAAATGTTTCTTTGCGTAAAGCAACGACAAAACGTTTTTTTTTATTTAGAAAAAAACTAGGAGCAAATACATTGAATTTATACCGCTGCTTATATTTCTATCGCCAAGTAGTAGTGTGCAATGATTACTGTGATCCAGTTTGAATGGCGTTGTAGCTAGTATAATTATCAAGGTAAGCAGGCTAGACTAGATGAGACAATAGGCAGGAGTATTATAAATCATCAGGTGAACGTTGAATAAAAATATATTATGATTTCAAGATACGATGTCTAGGTCTAGGATATTGTGTTCGTGGCTTTCAGACATAGGATCTCTGATCTCGTTACTGTAGTAATTTAACTAGCTACAACGCCTTTCAAACCGGAGCATAGTGTAGTGATCGTCTAAACTATTAATAAAATATTATAGATTTGGATACTCATTAACACGAACTAACATCAATGTATTACGTATAACGAGTGATAACGTAACATAACAATCGGTGCGTTTTATAATAAAAACAAAACGCGTTTCAAACATTGCGATGACTAATTAGTAGCTAGTAATTACGTAAACAAACATTGATAAAGGCAAATATTTAATAACAGTTTGTTAACCTCCGTTAAATTAGCAGTTTGACGGCCGTTTAATGTTTCTGAATGAATTATATACGTTTGTTGTTACGTCATACAACCGGCTCGGTGGCGCAGAACTCGTACCTTTGGGTTGGAACAGGTTCGATTCCGGGATCATACTGAACAATTCTAGATTACTGTTTCCCAACGTAGGGCTCGCACCCCTCTGGGGGGCGATTCGATGTTTAAGGGGGATAAGGACAAAACGAAAATGGACTAGTCGTGTGTTTAACGTTTTAAGCCATTTAACGCAATGCTAGATTTCAGAGCTAAATTGAACCAAAAAAAGTTAAAATTATGTACTATATGTTACTTTAAGAAGAGAGGAAGAGCTAAGATTATTAGATAGACTAAGGTGGGGTACAAAAAGTTTGGGAAACATTGACCTAGACGGTGTCCTGCAGACACCAGTAGTGAATTGTTATTGTTTTACTATCTTACATATTTAGACAAAATTTGATAAACTTTTCTAAGTTACTTTCTATTAACTCTTAAATGTCTGTCTATATCTAGCTGATAATATACCTTAGTCCGTTTACATATTTTAAAAAACAATTTTTTTTATTAAAATCAATGAAGCCGTGATAGCCGTGTGGTTTGGGACCTCGGCATCCGATTCGGAGGTCGCGGGATGGAATCCGGCGCGCACCAATGTCTTTTCTGAATTAAATGCGCTTTAAGAAATTAATAATATCACTGTCTTTATCCTCTAACCCGCACTTGGCCAGCGGGGTGGATTATAGCCAAAACTCTCTCCATTAGGAAAGAAGGCCCCGAGTTCCAACAGTGGGAACATTAAGAGGGTTGTAAAAAAAATCAAATATTAAAAGAACATCTCTAAAATGCTCTCCAAAGTCATCACCGAAGAATTCATTCCGAATTCTCGGAGATGGCCCAAAAATGACCACGGATGCCCACGGATTATTGTATTGTCATCGACCCATTGAATCTACATGTAATTTGTCCAGTTCGTGAATTATTCGATGTTTGTATGTTTAGAAACTAATACATGTATTTTTTTAGACAGACCTTAATAAACAAATAAATAGACCCCTAGGTTGTGTGCAAAATTTCAGCCCTTTAGAACAATGGGAACGGGTTCAAATTAAGCTTGGCCAGATTCGTACATACGACGAGAATAAAAAATTGTAAGCTAATAAAAAGCATATAAAAAGCTACGTTAAAGTACAAATTTAAGTTTTGATGTTACCAATCAATCGTAGGGTTAAAGCATAGTTAACTCTGTTAACGTGAAGACATTATCTAATTGGATGTCATTTTTTCAAAGTTTACAAAGTGCTACCCTCGTAAAGTTCGCAACTGAGCGGCAAGTGGCGACGCGCAGTCGCTGGGAGCGCATTCACGACTGAATTTCACGACCCCGCTGTTGCCTTGCTATGTAACAAAACTATAGGGCTGCCACAACATATATATACTACAATAAATATATATTCAATATAAATTGCCATTATTTTAAAAAAAAAAAACAAGGATTAAAACAACTTACGCTAAATGTAATGCGACCCTATAATCGATATCTTCCAAATGTAGGACACTGTCGTAAGGACAGAAATAATAAAATAGATATTAAGGTAATAAGAATAAAAAAAAAGCAACAGAAAAAGTTCAAATAATAACAAGCTTTAAGTATAGATTTATAACTTAATTTAGTTCTACATAGACTTGATCCATACAATATTATTTTTTTAAATTTCGTAGACTGAATTCCGTCTCCTTTTGGTATATGATGGTTTAAGAACTTATTCGAAGGCTTCATTGGAATAATTACATGAAGCTAATTAAATTCAATCTTAAGTCATTCACTATACTATGTTTGTTTTATTTAGATTTTCCGTTGCTTTTCATATATTATGACTGTGTAGAGTTATTCTCTTCCAAGAATCCGACCTTTATAAAAGCTGCCAGATAACTCATCCTCGATTTCTCTCGTAGTCAGACAGTTTTATAATAGATTTTATATCACTGTTGTATCTTATGATGATAGAGACAAGTTTCAACTGTAGGAGACATGTTTTTTTAAAATACGAAGCCCATATAAAAGAGTATGTCAACAGGGTACAGATTATAACGAGAACTTTAAATGTGGCTGCAATTAACAAAAAAGATAAACATTGGCAGCAGCCCTGGTTATGTATGAGAGCGTGGGTGGGGCGTTATGTGCAGACCCTAACCTACCCCCTCTCCTCTCCCTCTGTCCCCCTCCTCCCCCTCAGCCCTCGTTACAAAGCGCGGGAATGAATTTTCGCGCGCAAACTTATCGTGTCGCTTTTTAGCAGTCGCAACTTGAGCGCGCGACGGAGACGCGGAAACAAAAATAAAAACACTCTACTTATACACTTTTCAGCTCGGATTCCCTTTTCATTGCATTTCATTAGGTTTACGTTGATAAATTTCCCGAGCGGTGGTTTTTCAGCCTTTTTACTCCACTGTTTCCAGTTGAATTTGTGTCAATTCAAATCCCGTGTTTAATTTTTTCCCCCGTTTGCGTTTTCAACGACTTAACGTTTTTTTTTTCTGTATCTCCGGTGCAACGTTTAATTTAGATAAATTTACTCTAAAAATATCGTTGACATTTTTATAAGTGTACTCAAGTTTATTTTTTTAATAAGTTTTCAAGACTGTGTGTTGAAAAATGTTAATTTTAATATTAAACGTAAGATGCTTGCTACATGTAACGGCACTGCGCCCCTGCGGAGTAGCGCAGGGCTAACCCGAGGGAGAGCACAAAGGACGACCCCCCAACATTAGAACGAGCGTTACACCACTGCCAACTTGCAGATTAGGACCCGGACTACTATTGTATTAGATCCCCGATAGATAAACTTACAACCACTGGTTCATATGACGGTAAAATCCGTTAGAAACGAGTACAAAAATATTTTAGTATCGTAAAAAACTGGTGTTACGTCTGCTACAATCGATAGAGTAAGGTCAATATTGGTGGTGGGCATCTGCAGTGGCGGTAATGAGCGGTTCGAGCGACCACGGCCGCTGCCACTGCCGCTTTGCATAAGTAATGACCGGCCCCCTTTCCTCTCTCTACGCTCCCCCTCCCCGCCCTCCCCCTCGCACACCGCCCTAGGCCTAACGATTGCGGCGGCGCGAGGGCGGGCCGCATCGCCGTAATTGTCACACTGAGCGAGTTGCCACACCCACCCACTGAATATCGACCTTATCTCCACCAAACAAAACTGAGTTTGTGTTAACCATTGCGCAGATTGAAAATGTGCTATAGACCGCTCTAAGTTTGGAGGCGGCCTGTAATAGAGCCTTCGAAGAGTCTATGACAGAGCTTAATTAGACAGGCGCGCGATAGCAACAAATGGATTTTACTTGTTCGATGTTTCGGCACGAATTAAAGCTTCAATTTCGAGTTTGTATTTGAGCGATCCAGGAGTGCGGTGCGGCTGCTCGCTCGCTCTATCAGCGGGGAGACGCTGGAGCGAGTTATAATACTAAATGAAAGAAACTATTTGTGTATATCATGTGTACAATTGTTATCACGCCGCAAAGCGCACGCGCATGTATAAAAACACATACGTCCCGCGCGACGGCGTCCGCTCGCTCCGTAGCGTTAGTTAACAGTCGCCGTCTAATCGCACTCGGTGGGGGTTTTTTAGCGCGCCGCCGCGACGAAAGTATGGAGAAAGTGGCGCGTTGACGTCACGCACACAAGCCCACACACACACACACACACACACACACATAGATATAAAAACACATATATGTATGTATGTGATGGCGACGGCAGCGCGCTCCGTTCCACGCAACACCAGTGCTTTCCAAAGCGACCTGAAGTCGCCCGCTAATTCCAGAGGGCGCTGATTAATTACTAAGATCTTATTTTCAAATTTTATAACCACTTCTTTACGATTGTTTCTTTAAAGTGGGCGGCGTTAGTGAGCAAAGTTTGTAAACCGCTGCACTACGGCAGTCTTGCGCCAGTCCAAACGCCCGGTTGCAACACGCCCCGGCATGAGAAACGGCCCGATACGCCGCGGCCTCTCCCGACACGTTCAGTTGCTCAACGGAAAATATTGTTCGACTCGAACGCAACTCGACTTCTTAATAAATCTACACTGCAATCAAACGCTTAAAAATACTCAATTTTACTAATGAATTTAATTATTATATTATAGTCACTAATCTTGTATAGACAAGCACTTGTGCTTGTCCTGTCTTATTGTATAGATCAGTTTTGGGCAAGTAAGAGAAAGGATGAAAAGCGATTACACGCAGCTGATATGTGAATGGATGAGTGGAGTCTCAATAATGGATAAGATTAGGAATGAGGACATAAGAAGAAGTATGAAATTGGCACCTGTGGTAGAAAAGATCAAAGGAAATCGTCCGTCCTGATACGTACATGTTTTGCGTAGAGAGGAAACGGATGTAACTAAGAAAGTTTTAGGTATGATGTGTTTGGTTGAAGAGGAAAACCAAAGAAACGATGGATGAATTGTGTGACAGATTATAATCAATGTAAGGGTTAATTAGTTAGCGTTTACAGCAATGCAAGGAGAAGACTGACGTACCGCGCCGACATCAAATAAATTGGGAAATGTGTAGGACAATGATGATGACTGTACTTACAGATATCTATCATCATATAGTAGATACAAATATATTATTATTTACGGTCTGATCTACGCAGAATGCATAGTCTTCCAGGGAATTGGAATTTGATTTAATTTTATTAACGAAGATACTTCCAAGATATTGATAGTACCCATCTTATCTAAATAGACGTAATCAGTACAAATTAATTTTGTCAAATAAGTCATTGCTCATTTGCTAAATAATTTGGGGTCAATCAGTTCTAATCTAAACTAGATATAGTGTTAAGGTTTCGGCAATAGTTTTACAGCAAAACATACGAAAGTATAAGTTTAGGACCTTGTTAGCTTCGTTTTTATCGTATGAATGTATGCGTTAAGCATGTGGGGGTGACGGCTTGTAGGTGGTGAGCAATCCCCACGCAATTGGCATACGGGCCGGATCATTACAGTATGCGGGCCACCGTCCGTACATTACCGACAGTGCTCAATGGGATTCCACCGAAGGCACCTGCCAGTTGTTCTAGATTACAATAGACATTGCTTTTACGATTGTTACGGATGGTTAAGAAATCGCCATTGTTTGCGGCGTTTGCATGACATAACGGCGTAAACAGCCGGAGACCCCGCGAGGTCGTTTGGAAACGAGCCCGTTATTAACAGCGGCTCATTGTGTTTGTGCGATTGACAACGGGGTTACGAATGTGTCAGAGCATACAGATTTTCTATAATTTTTAGCTTGTCCATATTACATCTAACGTGATTGCTGGGTTATAGAAAGCACCACCCCAAATTCTCCAGTAGGTGTCGTAAAAAGCGACTAACTTACCACCATACTCGTGGAAGCCAACGAGAATACCACCACACTATCTTTTACCAAGAAAGTAGATATACAACGACCACTCCGTAAAGAGTGAAACGGCTAAGAAGAAGAATAGATGAAATGATTTACGGGATGAAATCAAGTCTGTTTCAATGACACAGTTACCGAGATCCAAAGTCAAGAAGTGATAAACCACAGATACGTACCGCGTTTTAATTCATATATCGATATAAATAATCGGTTAAAAATTACTAGAGGAAGCTATTTGCTATTATAAGTGACACGATAAACTTTTAGTGAAACTGTTTATAACGATCTTTTTTAATCATTGAAACTAAAGCAATGCGATGATTACATGAATCATAATATATTTAGATCACTTGTCACAGTGTTTGTCCGCGATGGACTCCTAAGCTACTTAACCGATTTTAATAAAATTTGCACACCGCGTGCAGTTTGATACAACTTGAGAGAAAGGATAACTTATATCACAATTTATAGTCGCAATATTATTTGTTTAATGTCTGATAGTTACAATTATCCATTAGTTCCAAACGATTCAAACAAATGCCGATATCTGTAGACTGGATTAAGTTAGTATTCAATAGATGGAGTTGTGTTAAGTGTGTTTATACTTCAGTTTGAGTAAAATATGGCCGACTATGAAAAACTCAAAAATTTAAGCGGTGATAACATTAAATGTCACTGTATTACGTTTACTACATTATAAATTTTACTTATACTTTAGCCTCAGCAACGCCTGGCCTGGACTGCTACTTGTACTTAGTCTTGCCATAAATATTGTTATAAAGAAAAGCACGATTTTTTTTTTATACGTAACATTTATTCCTTTCAT
>DWHU01000346.1:0-20740 GCA_018247975.1 Parides photinus
AACCTTATAAAATCACTTTATATCAAATAAATGCAAAGAGACAATCATTATAAGTTATATAGTCTCAAAGTATCCATATTATTTTACTAGTTCTTGTAAAGATTACGTAGGAAGTGTTTTATAGTATTTTCGGACAACCAGGATGATTTTTTCATTTCTAAGTATCTCATTCCTATCGTATTATCCGCTATTTGCAAGTAATAGTGGATCTAGATCCGGGAACATCTGTATTAATAACAATTGTTAAACGCGCATACATACGTGAAAAATATAAGCAAAGCAATGTAAATAATTTTTTTTTATAGTAAATAAGGTAGTGTAGTAGAAAAGAAATAGCCACAAGAATCCAAAAATTATTTTATTTCCTTTCAAGGCTTTATTGTTTGAAATAAATCAAAATATACAGTGAAACGAATTGAGGAAAAGCGGTAACTTTAATTATTCCCAGAGTGAATGTTCAAAAGTTTTAATTAGATCCTAAATGGTGAGATACCCTCATTGTTAAATGCCTTCCAGCCCTCGTCAAAGGGTAAAACTTAATTCTGTTACTAAAGTTTATGAATTTTTTATTCACACTAAATGTCATTGGGACATTTAAAAAGACATTGTGCCGGACAAAATGTTTTCGGGAACCTACAGCTCTGTGTTCTCCTAGAACTTATGGTCTGTAGTTAAGCCAACGTCTGTCTGGTCTATCAAATCAACAATGTAAATAAAACTATAGTGGTATTAATAGTAGTAGTATCAAAAACAAGAGTGTTAGGAAGATCTGATTATAATTTTTGAAAGTCATGTACTACTTATGTTGCCAAATTACAATTTAAGAAACAAGTTTGAGGCTTGAGGTTTTGGAAATTGAAAAAATACTTTAAGTAGGCATAAAATAAAGTTGAGATAATATAATATAATGTAAAAACAATTATTTCGCACTTGCTTACAATTTATTAAAGATATGTAGAACTTTGTATTTGTCAGTTTCTATTTATCGCCAATTCGTTTCTTTTAACGAGAATTAGATAAATGGAACAACAGATAAAAATAAAACGTTCACTAAAACGCAAAACGTACGAACGGAATGAGTTTGCAAAATGTTGCACAGTAAAACACAAAAAGCTGTACTAATGGAACATTTTCATTGAGATACTCCAGAATTGTGGAACAAACATTTTTTATATCGTACATTATGCGTTTTAATATTTAAAGCTCATTAAAACTTTTCCGATGTTCAGCTCAGTTTTTCGTTCCATAATAACGTGAAATAAGTTAGTTTCAAAATAAAATTGAATGGTATTTTCAACAAACATATAATACAACAGCGCTGCAAAATTTTCTGTACAAGTTTTATACAGTTAATAATACAGAGGAAAATTTATAGGTATTTATATACAACAAGCTTTTTAAAAAATGTTTTTTCATAAAACTTTCTTAATAAACTTATTAAAAATACTACAACTATTATATTATTCTAGTAATAAAGTAAAGTATTTACTTTCGCAATGTGTTAACGTATTTCGTTTATTATTATATGGGCTTCTGCCTTTCTTACTGGTAATATTACTGGTAATATTATTATCTATATCTGGTAATATTGTAATAGTTCCACTATCTCAACGCGTTATAGTAAGTAGAGTTAATAACTAAAAATTGACAGCTTTTCTAGGGTTTCTCGGAGGGAGACGTTACATCCAATCTTTATCAAGAACAATGTAATAAGTAAATGACTGTTTTTAGTTGAAGATATTATGTAACAAAATGTATTCATATATTGCAAACATAGATTGTTTGTAAACATTATGGACAAATAACTGTCTATTAAAAAGTTTAAATAAATTTCCTGGTTGTTAAAAAAATAACATATTTGAGTATATTTTCTCAAACAATTAAAATTTAAGCAAAGTTTCATGAAGGAAAAAAAATTCAAACTAACCTTTTAAAATGTTTTTAGTGTCCACCAATAACGATAAGAGTTTTTATATTAGTAACTATCATACAATATTATAGCAATTTTATATGAATAAATATGGTAGGGTACATCTGAAATTGTAGCACGAGACAAATAACTAAACAGACTGGGGATTGGAAAAGCAAATTCGTCGAGTAACTGGAACACAAACCGGAAATTTGTTTACATTCCATTTTGGGTAAAGCCCCCCAAGTGGCAGCCGATCCCCTGGGCAGGGCGTGACATTATATGACGATAAACATAAATTTAGTACAACGTAAACCTAAATTCCGATAATCAATACTCTCCGTACCTTTTAAAATTTCATACTTTTATGGCACATACCGCGTCCATTACCCTTTGAATTATTACGCTGAAATAAATCAATTATTAATGAATTACAAACAATCCTTTGTTCTATTATCATCGTGATCGCCCGATATACGTACACTAATGTTCTATATATAAGATAAATACTAGGGGTCTATACCTATAACGCATTATAATTGATTTCAGAACGTAATTTGTGAGAAATTATTTGTCATGTAAATTTTCCAAAATATCTAAAACATGCGAAGATAACAACACAAACTTTAATTATTCTGTCATAACTTCGCTTATAAAAAAATACTTGTTTTCCAAGAACAAAAAGGTAACCATAAAGATTTGAAGATTGTTAAGAAGTTTGACGTGTTTTTGTAATAAACAAACGTTTGTGAAATCTTATATTGAAAAGGGTAAAAAACGTAAAGATAGTTTTGACATTTTAACAAATATACACTTAATCAGTTACGTACGGTTCGTTGAGAAGTAGTTCGAAACAAAAACAGTATATAAACAAAAAATCTAGCATTTTGCAACTGATGTCCTACATACGGTACATGAATGAAGGATTAAACTAGCAAACCACCGAGAATCTGGGACACAAGGCGGTATCTTTTTCTATTCTATTCAAGTATTTTTGCCGAGTGGCGCCCGACGGATGAGTAAAACGGTAAATATGTATTAACTTTAACCTGAAATAAATAAACATTATGTTACATTACTTTATTTACATATATTTTAACGAAACAAACTTTGTGATATTTTGTCGCAATCATACTTATACAAAATGACAGAAGTGTAGCATTTGCTTTCACTTAAAAAAAACTTAAAAATTACGTTTGTGTATACCATTATACTTTTCTCTATTGATCTCCTATCTGTCAAATCTTAAAACAATATTGTTTTCAATATGAGCAGAAATGTAGATAGTTATGAAACTTTAAAAAATAAATCGGCTACAGTTTAACATTTAACTTCTAAACGACCTCCATTCCTTTTAAGCTAAAAGAAACGATCTTTAATCTGGCATCTGTACTTGTACAGATAAATACTTATTGAATAATCGGTACCGATAACTTTTTAATGCGGAAACGGAAATTACAGATGCTCATTTTAGAGGAATACCTGTTAGTCTAACTAAGCTTCTTGGTTATCTAGCTCTGATGTAACCAACAATTTTAACAGCAATAACCGTTAACAGATATCCCTTTTATAATATTCAAATAATTTTATGTTACTAACAATTTAAGAATGCATTCGTTACAAAACCAAATTAAAAGTCGATAACGCTATTGTAGATAAAGTGTAGACATAAATGATGCTTTTAAAGTATTGAACAATTGTATTCTTTACAAAAATTGCCTTTAAAAGTGATTCCAGTTAGACGAATTTTCAGGTCACCTCATTCAAATGTCTTTATTCCAATTACAATAAATTCTAAACGACTAATTTATGTATTGCAACAAGTAGATCATCTACCAATTTAAATTCAATAGACCAGGGGTGGCCAACTTTTGTGTACGTAAGATCGACTTTTTATTTAAAATTAATATAACATGAATAATTGTTAACAATATTTATTAATCCGCATTAGACACACATAAACAGAAATATCTCTCTTCAGTCGTTCACTCTTGTCAGAGTGGTCGTGGTTGATGATTATGCATATTATTTTTGTATTGAAGCTCGCACGATAAGCTAAATATAGATTTTATTTTATTCTTTAACCTTAATGGGAAGGCTGTATTTGCATATCTTTAACTAAGAAATCATAATTTGGTGTATATCCTGCCAAAGATAGAAATAATGAGTCGTGAGTATGCGAATCAGTCAGAACAGAACGTTGTTTACTCTTCGTTAACTTTAAATACGAAAACAGTGATTCGCACAGGTTTATATAGGTATGTAGATCCTAAACACGAGTAAATATATTCACTACTACTATTTCTGTTGGAAAAACAGAATCTTTGAGGCACTTGGGGGCAGAATAATTTAAACTTAAAATTGTATGCAGGCGTTTTTTACTATGTGTGTTGTCGATGTATATTATATCCATATATCTATTTATCCATTTATACATTCATCCATTCATCCGTTAATTTATTCACACTTTTCAAAATAATCCATGAATAATAGGGACAATAGTTTTTTGATTGCGAGCACACCGCGGGCGGCAACTGAAAATCAGTGGTTCACCTCTAGCAGGTGAACAATTCACTGAGTTGTCAGTCACAATTCATCAGTCTTTACATCATTATTACTCTGTGTTTGTGTTTATTTTTGTATATGATATTTTTGTGTAGCTAAGTGTTTGTTATGTCTATTTTAATGTACGCGTGTGTGTTATTTTTTTTATACAATAAACGTTTTTTTATTATTATTTTATTACTACATTTAAGCAGAGATAGATTTTATGATTCTTTATGTCATAAAACACTTAATTCCGTGTTCATTGCGATGACTTAAGTCATTGCACGCGATCGACTAAAATTGGCCACCCCTGCAATAGGCACTGGATATACAATTTGTTAGTCAATTGTTAAAACTTGCATATAAATAGATGCGTTCAAATTAAAATAATTAAGTTAGTGTTCATCTTGAAGGTAAGTAACGTTTTATCGGTGTGCTAACGTTTTCCTTTCTATCACTGATGTTTTTTGTTATATTCTCTGCATCCTGTTTGATTGGCAAATACTTTACTATCTTTGTATTCAAGGGCATCACGTCATGAATTTTTTTTACCTTTTTATCAGAAAGTTCTAAATAAAACCAGGAAGTAAATTGAAATTTTCTTTGCATTGTGCCCACCCTGATTTTAAATAACTAAGCAATAACCTGAATGTTATTTTACGATAGAAAAATGCCGCCCAATGTGGACCCTATACCGAGTGGAGTTTTATTTGAATCGGACACCCAGACTTCGGATCTGGGTCTGGATAAAGATGTTTCGATACTAAAGAAAGCTACACCGAAGAAATATGAATACGTTTGGTTCAATATATTTTGGTTTATTTTTCTGCACATAGGCTCCGCTTATGGGTTATATTTAGCGTTTTCTTCAGCTAAATGGCAAACGAATGTTTTTGGTAAGTGTAAAATATACTCACTGCTACACTATTATAAAGTATACATGGTAACTTAGGTTTATCTATTTATGAATTTTTTTATCCATACATTTCTCTAAGGATGTTTACTTTCAAATTCTTAAATACAAAATCAGTAATTTTTTTTTGTTTCTTTTTCCGTTATCTACAATATAAATTTTGTATTGTAAATATTGCTTTTATATAATGGTTATTAATACATATGTAAATAACGATTATTACTATTTCATTATTATTGTTACTGATGATTGTGTTTTCTATTTCATTGTTATATTTTGTTATAGCATCCGCGGTACACATCATGTGCGCAATAGGTATAGGAGCTGGATCTCATCGTCTGTGGACACATAGATGTTTCAAAGCTCGTACCCCTTTGAGGACTGTCTTAATGATTTGGCAAACAATGGGTTTCCAAGTAAGTTCTTGTTTGAATTCCCTTTTGCGTTACATTCCTGCTTTAGCGGCCTATCTGTCAATAGAATGTTGGTACAGTTTTTTCGAACTCCCCTGGCCAGCTTTGATATTGTATATCTGCTGCCATAACATCATCCCTAAGTCCCGATTGTTAAAAAACGAGTACTAAAGTATTTTGAAATAGCCTAAGCTAATTGCTTATGTTAACATCACGTTTTAACGACGTCGAGTTATTAATATTTAGAAGTCTCTTAACTTAAAACATATGATAAAAGGTTCGTCAAATTATCCGCAGTAAAATTTTATTAAGTTTAATAAATATTCAAGTCATCTATGAACATCAGGAAAGTTAATAATTTATTGCTAGATCAGATGATAAAATTAATTGTTTTCGAGGATTAAAATTTAAATATATTCAGAAGTAAATCAAAAGCATTCTGTAAATAAATATCATTCAAGAACTGTCATGAAATTAACTTTTTAAATTTGTATTGTCTGCCTAATAGCAAATTGTAGAACCAGGCCACATCTTTAGTCAATTTCATCGTACTGAAGGCATTTAAAAATTTTAAATTATTCCTGACGCATTTAAAATAGAAAATTAATTAAATGAAAAAACTAAAGCATTAGCAAAAACTACGGCGCTTTAATTTCGCTTTAAAGTAAATTGAACTCGCTGCTCTCACTTTAGACTAAGTAACCGTAATTGGAACACGAAATAATATATAAAATAATAACATGCTTATGTCTTTAATATCTTCAATCAAAAAATTTATATCATTGTTGAAGTATAGGAATGATTACTTTTTAAAATCTATTGAAACATATTTCGGTCTACAACAAGTAGGACGGAGTATATTTTATCACAAGTCAATTGTACGAAGAGGATTACATGAAGCTACACCATTTTCAGAATTTAATGGAATTGACTTTACGACTCACGAGAAAGCAATTACCAACGCCATAACCCAAAAAGCGAGCGTAATAAATACTGATGAAAGTTTAATAAACATTTATTGGCTTTTATAATTTAGTAAATATTTTGAACAACCGGATAGATCGTGTACCGTGGTAGATTTCTATAAATTTTTAATGCAATGACAACATCTTCGTTGGCCAAAACTTGACTACCTTAACTAAGTCAATTTGCTCAATATCGAAAAAGTACATTTACAAAATGTTTTATTTTAATGAATTTTCTTTTTCAAATTATATTATATAAACTTTTTGTTTAAGGACTCCATTTTCGAATGGGCCCGCGATCACCGTACACATCACAAGTACGCAGACACGGACGCTGATCCACATAACGCTGAGCGGGGTTTATTTTTTTCTCATATGGGCTGGTTATGTTGCAAAAAAAATCCAGAAGTTATTGAGGGTGGTAAACGAATCGATCTTAGCGACCTCTACGAAGATCCGGTAGTTATGTTTCAGAAAAAGTAAGAGTAATATTTTTAACAACAATTTTCTCCTTCTTACTAAGAATTTAAAATATCTATAGCACAAATAATAACAGAGCTTTTATAGTAACTTTTAAATTATTTCCGTATTAATTTTTGGGCTGATTATTTGCAAACTGTTTAAAATAACTCGTTCAAATTAATTTCTTACCAACAGACATTACATGAAGATGATGCCAATACTGTGCTTCTTGTTGCCAACCGTAATTCCCGTATACCTCTGGAACGAGAGTTGGCTTAACGCGTTCTTTATCCCCACTATCTTACGCTATACCTTTGGTATCAATGTGGTGTGGAGCGTCAATAGCTTCGCTCATAAATTTGGATACAGACCTTATGATAAGTAAGACATATTTAAAATGTTCAATATTTAAATTTTAAAGGTAAAATAAATTAAAATCGACCACCTTTCGCCGCCATTTTGATTTATAACAAAATTAGACGAAGAGAATGAGAATGTATATACCTAATAAAACAAAACTATTATCAGATTGACCCTGAGAAGAAGCTGCTAAAAGAAAATGCTAGTAGCCGTACATCATCGTAAAACAGAAAACACTAAATATTCATTACATATAAAAACACGCGTTTCTCTTTTACGAAATAAAGGAGATACGTCTACCTCATTCTAATGGCATAATTTATACAATGCGTAATAAAATCCTTGATCCTACCGTGTGCTCAATGTAATGACTTTTCTGTCTTATGTTGATATTGTTTTTGGAAGTAGTCCGGCTAGTAATAATACAAAAACATTTCATAACAAAAATACATAGTTCTTGTCTATAACGTATTTCTATAAAAGTCCAATATATCTTAAAATATAGGCTCTCTCTCCATTTTTTCAAACTGTTCCCACAAAAATAATGTTAGAACCATAATTTTTTTAATTAAAGAAAAACTTTAAATCTGTGTAAGTATGATATATAATGTTGTTTTATATAAAAAGGTCATTGAATCCTCGAGAGAACATTGGCGTGTGGATGTTCTGCGTAGAAGGTTTCCACAACTACCACCACACGTTCCCGTGGGACTACCGCGCCAGTGAGCACCCTCTCATCAATATGTTAACGCCAACCATTGTGTTCATTGAAGTCATGGCTAAGGTAAGCTTCTAGCACGTTGTAATAATTTATGAAAATGTATATTGTATAAAACATATATTTATTAAAATAATAATCAACTAAAAACGAGAAATCTTCCAAATCTATTTGTACCAATATTTATTTTTCGAAACAACTTTGTTATTATCGACGGTGGTACTTAAAATACTGTCACAATTATTTTTATGAATGAAATATTATGGAATAGATCACATTTGACTGAAGTGTTGCAAAAAATATTTATAACAATATTATAGATTGAATTAGAAACCCAAATATTTCAACTATGCTTACATTATGTCGATTCGTTACTGACAGCAATCAGTGCTGTCATATGTACGGAATATATTGAAGAGCCCCAGGCATTTGCACTTTAGCGTTGACTCACTGGCCTTTGTCTTCTGTTGTCGACACAACAAACGATTTATGCAAACAGAAGTGTTCGGTAATGATTTGTTTGTATTTTAGCCAGAAGCGAATAGTAAAATACAGTCGTTATGTAGAAATACTAACAAATAATTTTGTCAATCTAAAATTTACTTCCTTTTCGAGTCTTTCATTATTAATAAAATAATTATGATTTATTAAAATGTATGTAAAAAAATATATATACCGATTGGCGAATTTTCTTTACAATGTTTTCAATAACGGAAAGCTTATGCTTAGTAAGTATCGAATTCGAATCAAAGCGTCTTCTTATTGTATAGTGGGAAGTTCCACAAATTTGCAATAATTTACTTTTTATGTTATTACAAGTTAAAAATAATTTTATGTATTCATTTTTAGATCGGTCAAGCCTACGACTTGAAAGCTGTTTCTCCTGATATCATAAAACAACGTACATTGCGTACTGGCGACGGTACGCATCATTTGTGGGGCTGGGATGATCCTGAATTCACACAAAAACTTAAAGAGCAGTATGGAGTTGTACAAAATGAAGAGGAAAAGAAGAAAGGATAACTCGACGAATTATCTTCAAGGCTTTTTCAATACATTTATACATTAGGCTGGTACTCAGCTATGTAATATGTATTTTATTAATAAATAGAAATTTATGAAAATCGTGTTCCTTTACTTCTTCTCTTATTTATTATAATTTTACATTACTACATTACTTGAGGAATCGCCATTATAGTTAACGCTTATTGGTACTTTCTCGAGAAAATGTGTAAAGTTGTGTAATTGTTTTAAAGTTATAATTAATTTAAGGTAAAGAAACAATATCTTTTTCATTTCACAAGTGTGCCGACGTGAGATATAAGAGAGTATCAATATCAACTTTTGTCGCTTAGTAACTATGAGATAAATAACGTTCTCCAAATTAATTTTATAGATATTACAATCATATGCTTTAACCAATTTATCTTATAATAATTCGTATCTTTTTTACCATCGAAAACCAAATACTCTTTTAACTTCTACGGAATTTAAATTTTGCCGGTACATGTAATCTAAATACATGTAAACATACGATTTAATTGCCCTATCCTTTTTATGTTTATGGATTCAAAA
The DNA here is from genome assembly GCA_018247975.1 of Parides photinus. Lineage (NCBI taxonomy): Eukaryota > Metazoa > Arthropoda > Insecta > Lepidoptera > Papilionidae > Parides > Parides photinus. The sequence continues at coordinate 9,863 of DWHU01000346.1, forward strand.
ATAAGCACTAAGTCATCAAAAATAACGACGCTCAATTTTAATAGAATTAACTAAATTAAACAATAAATTGATAATATTACCGCTGGGTCAATCCCGAGAAGGAGAGACCTCCAAAAAGTACAAGTAAATGAGTAATTTGATATACATAAATGTTAATTTTTTGTCATAATTCATTCAATAGACATATATTATTTCAAACCTATTTATCTTTTACATTAAACGAAATATAGTAAATCCGAAGCCACCTGCAGAAATTTATTTAAAATGCATGTTGGTAACAAAAGTTACATTTATGGAAAAAGCAAAAAAAACGCCAAAGAAGTAAAACGATAATTTGTTCCTGAAAGCAGTTTTGCACGGACGTTTTTTTCTCTATAACATTCCATATTTTTTGTATACTTATTTTATACACATATTCTGGAAAAGCTGGCAACATCTGCACATCTTCATGTCAATTGTTAATGTCATAAAAATGAAAACAACTCCTTTGTAAACATTTTCTGTCCTGGGCAATACTGTGTAATATTCTCTTACTGTTATCCACGCTTCAAAATGTTATCATCACTCATAAAAGAACACCAAGCCAAACAAGCCGCAAAAAGAGTTACGCAAGGTAAATTGTAGATGTTATTAAAAAATACCTTCACATACACTGTTTTCATTTTGTGTTTTACAAAAATGTTTTATATGAGTTACGACGATGTTTTTATAGAATTTTGATTCCTTTTTTTTAGAACAAAAACGTAAAGAATGCGTTGCAGCAGCCAACGAGCTTACTCAGGCACTGGTAGATCATCTTAATGTTGGGTAACCAGAAATTTTTCATGTATTATTTTGTCGTTGTTCCCATGAAATAAAAAATAAATTAGTGAAGGTATTGACAATCAACCCATAAGTCATAAAATAACATTAGATGGATCTAGTAAGTGTTAATTATATTACTTGGTTTTATCTAGCTTCTCACTTGTTTTCACTTGAATAGTCAGTCGTTACAGAAAAAAAATTATAACATTTTTTTTTCAGCCTCCTTTAATGTATTTGTGTTTTAATTACATGATTGCATCCTAAATTAATATGACATTGTCTTGTTTAAGAGTTGCTCAAGCATATCTGAACCAAAAAAAATTAGATGCAGAAGCCAAACTATTGCATCAAGGTGCAATAAACTTTGCAAAACAAACACAGCAGTGGCTGGCATTGGTAGAAAATTTTAGTAGTGCACTTAAAGAAATTGGAGATGTTGAGAACTGGGCTAGAAGTATTGAAAGTGATATGAAAATTGTCACAGATACATTAGAAAGGGCTTATGAAACCACACAATCAACAAGCAGTCCATAATAATTGTTCAAAATAAATTAACTATAATTATAATTTTTTTAACAATTAAAATATTCAATTTAAAAATGCAATTTTATTTATTATACTCTTCTCAGCTAATGCCAATTTTGAAATATTGTCCACTCAATGCAGATTTCACCATTGTTTCTGGGAAAGAACGCAATTACTCCCTAAAAGTGTAAGTTATATTTTTCCTCAATTATGTCAGGATATTCATTGTCTTACGGTTTTCTCTGTCACAATTAGTAGAGCCATAAAAATGTTCTCGGACAACACTATTCTACTTTTTACTCTTAGCTGTCACAGTATATACAGAATTTCCTTTCCTTTCCTTCTCGCTCGAATCAAATTTTCGGTAGAATCTCAATTGTTTATCACCACAGGGCCAAAGCTCTAGAGAGCAAGCACATGATGCATAAATTTTGGTTTACACCTTTGTTATAATTTAAATCTTACTTACATATTTAGGTTAATTAACAAAAAAAAAACATAGATATAACTTTTCTGTAACTGTGCAGTTGTCAAAATATAAAAAAAGTCCTGCATGCCTCATTGTTGTTTAATATTGAGGAAAAAAGCCCAATGTATGCTCTTTACAATAATAAAAAAATATGAACATAGTGGAATAACAAATAATTTCTGAACGTGACTCAAAAATTCGTAAAAAAATAAATAAATTGTTTTGATAACCATAGCCATGTTGTTGTGTGCTTAAATTTAGTCTATGCTTAGTATATGTCAAAATATAAATGTGTTCTGGAGTTTAGAGAACGTACTCTCATAACTTTGTTGTGCCACTACCAGTTTAGTATTTTTTAAATATCTCGCTTTAATATCTGAAAATAATATTCAATTGTTAGAAACTGTATTTAAACTCTTCCAATTTTTATTTGCAATAAAATTTGCAGAATAGTGAAAATACTGCTGTATTTTAATTTAAGTTATTAAATATGTCTGAATCTTCACCAAGAGTACTTTCAATTCAGAGTCACGTTGTTCATGGATATGTTGGAAATAAAAGTGCAGTATTTCCTTTACAAGTAAGTGTTATCAAACGTATTTTATTTCAAAGTGTCCGAAGATACTCGGAGAGACTGAAAATATGTTACCAGTGTTTAAACACCTATATAATTGTAATAAGAATGTGTTTTTCTTCTTATATTAACTAATTTTAAGTCTATTTATTTTTAAACGAAGATGCAGCGGAATTTAAAAACTACAAGAAGTCTAATTATTTAATATTGAACTTGCACAGGTTCTAGGTTTCGAAGTTGATTCCATAAATACAGTGCAGTTTTCAAATCACACTGGTTACAAACACTTCAAAGGAACTGTATTAAAAAATGAAGAAATGGAAGAAATATTTCAGGGTCTTTTATTAAATGATGTAGATCACTACACTCATTTCCTTACTGGGTACTCTAGATCACCAGAATCTCTTAAACAAATAGCAGGAATCATTAAGAAATTAAAAGAGAAAAATCCAGATCTTGTTTATGGTAAGTACATGCAATTACATTTTTTTAAATATTATAATAAATGAAAGAGTTATCTATTTAGTCAAATTCTTTTCATCAAAAATATAAGTTAGTCTTTATTGTTACACATAACTCATTAAAATTTTTGTATCAAAAGAAATGTATAAGATTATTAATTTACTAATACATTCCAAACTGTTACTTTACCTATAAAATTTTATTTAAAAAATAATATACTATCATAATAATCGAAATCATACAGTAGATCTTTATACAATAACCATAGTCATAGTTGAAAATAATAGGAGCTATAAAGTATAATGTACATAAACATTGTTGTAATGCAATTTTTTAAACCAGGGTTTCCTAACATAGGGCAAATTGATTATTGAGAGAGGCAATTCAAAAATGGACTCGACATGTATTTAACTTTATGCAGGATTTATATATATATATTCTTAAATAATTTAAGTCTCTTACGTGAACAATAAAATTCTTTAATATTAAAAATTTGCAGAAACATGAGAAGTTTAGAAAGGCAAAGGTGGGGCATGGCAAAAAAGATTGGGAAACACTGGTCTTAGCCCATTTTAATTTGCAAACATTACATTGTTACTTCCAATATCTCCTTAAACCTTGTGTTATATATTTTATAACTTCGTTATTTAGTTTCAATTAAAGAATTTTAACAGGTATAAATTATTTTGCAATGTCAATGATCCATATCTCAAATTTGTCAGTAAAGTAATACATATTCAATCTCACTATCTTTTACCTTTATAGGATAAAATAAAATAATTTTTATTATTTCTAACATGAAAATGTTTTTATTTTTGTTTGTGTATTGTTCAGAGTAATAAGTTAGGGACAGATTTCAACTGTCATTTTTATACTTTTGTTAATAAATAGTCTATTTAAAACAAACTTATGAATACAAGTAAGTTCACAATTATGTAAGAAGACAATTGAGAAATATTGTTTTTCTATGAAATTTAAATAATTATTATTTATTACTGCAAATAAATTATCTTGTTTACTCTACTTCATAATGTTAATTAGTTATTAAGCAATATAATCAAAAATAATAGTTTCATACAATATTTACGAAGTATAGAATAAAACTTCTAATTTGCCTTAACATTTTCTGATCTTAAAATAAATAGAAAAACATAATTTTATAACTGCAAAGGACTTTATTGCAGTTCTCTTCTTACTAGAGAAAATAATTGTAATTATTAATGGCAAAATCTGTTATTTTATTTTTGACTTTAACTAAAGTACTAATAAAGTTATGACGCACATAAAATTTCGATGAGGCTGCCATTACAGACCCTGAAAGAGGTCAATAGGTTAATAAAGTATTATCGATCTCAAGCGAGCATCTGACATACTTACGGCGACAAAACGATTAGACAAACAAAATATGTCCGTGAACAATGTCATCAGTTATTGATAGATTAAATTGTTTGTTACTACAATATAAACTAAATGAAAACATAATCTCATGACCTAGACATCACGGATGTTTCAAGGTATTGGAAACATGTTTCCCAGTTATTAAGTACCAATAAATTATAGACAACCACATTCACCATTTTATGTTAAATAAGTTTTGCCCATTTTCCTTCTGTATGCAACTGTTCTGTGCGCAAAAAATCTTATATGTTTAAATTATATTTATTTGTGCCAATTTGTCCTAATAGTTTCGCTGGTTTCCAGTTTGCGACCCTGTGATGGGAGACAACGGTAAAATGTACGTTCCTGAAGACATCCTTCCAATGTATAGAGATGTCGTCATCCCTTTAGCGGATATCATAACGCCTAACCACTACGAGGCCGAACTTATTACCGGAATGAAGGCAAATGATCTTGACGGAGCATTAAAAGTCATTCGCGCCCTTCACGACAAAGGAGTTACCACCGTAGTGTTATCAAGCACTGATCTAGGCGATGATAAGACTATGATTGGAATTGCCAGCACACAAGGTAATTCATAAAATATAACTCATTCGTATGCTTTGTGTTTTCTGTAGTTTTAAATTCATTACGATAAAAATAATGAGATAATAAACCACATCGTACTACGTAGGGTTTGTTAGAAATTGACTAGGGATGTCTATTTTTAAGAGTGGACAACAATACTGTGCTGATGAATAAATATTATATACGATACTAGATCAGATGGAGCAAAGATTTGTGCAAGGTAGCCAGCAGTAACTGGATACATATAGCCAAAGATCGGGCTAAGTAGCTCTTCTTGCGAGAGGCCTGTGTCTTGCTGTGGGTTGACATGGACTGTCGTTGTTGATGATGATGCTAAAGATAATAAATACGTCTTATTATATCATCATATTAGTGTAAGTCTTAATCGTCTTTATTCCCCGATTCAACAAACAATGGCACGGTAGGTCGGAAGCTATAGATAAGTCCAAGTTTGCTTAATTCAGTAATTACCCGAATTTAGTAATATTTTAAATGGTTACAAATTTATAATATCTCTCAAGTATATAGTAATAATTTTGAATGAATTTCAATGGATGTTTGATGATCCATTAAACAATAATATAATACACCATGTATTGGTGTACTCGAATATTTTGATAATGCCAATACATATTATGAGCTAAAATTTGATTTTGCTATCATCACACGGAATTAAGTGGTCATTGATGGGTAAGTTCGCTTAAAATACTCTGCTTTCATATACAAACATTTAGAATACTGTAGTGCTGGTTTACTGATTGTAGCTCTTTATTGTCTAAGACTGTCCAGTAGGTACCACTGAGCCTCTTATTTCTGCTGCCAATCAGCATTGTGTAAATATTACTGTATTCCGGTTTAAATGACTTTGCAACTGGGAGCTGGCTGAAATTGTTGTGGTAACGAGACTTAACATTTGTGTCAAGGCGACGAGCAGATTGTGTTGGGAGTCTTACGCAGACACGGAATTAAGTGTTTTATGACAAGAAATCATAAAATCGATCTCTGCTTAAATGTAGTGAATTATTTACACGTGTTTCGGATCTATATTACAATGTAATCAGTGATTTCGTATTTAAAGTAACGAAGACCAACCGCTCTGTCCGTACTGATTCTCATAATCGACATTCAATATTATCTTTGTCAGGATCATCATCATTGTCTAGCTCATTTCCCAATTTATTTGGGGTCGGAGCGATATACACCGAATTATGAGTTCTGGGAAAATAAATTCTTAATCTCTGTATATGTGCCTATTTTGAATTAATAAAAATCATTAACAAATATTAATGTTAATTTAATTCACCTGGACGTCAGTTTTAGACTAAGTTTTCAAATAAGTCGTTCGTATAAGTAGCTCAGGTGGACGGGTCTTGTTTTCAACTCTTGACTTTTCTCTTCTGTAAAATTTTAATTGTAGGTTCCTGTTACAAAATCGATATTCCCAAAATCGATGCAACGTACACCGGCACCGGTGATCTATTCGCTGCTATATTCCTGGCCTGGTCGCATAAAACAAACAACAACATTAAACTGACGCTGGAGAAGACTGCGGCGACGCTGCAGGCCATCGTCAAAGACACCTACGAGTGGGCGAGAGGTATGAAATATTAAACTAGTTTGTCTCTTATTCTACTAGTAAATTTTCTGTTGATTAATTAAATACTCTTTACTTCAACATTAGTACACTTTTGTAGTAACTAATTTCCTTATCACGTATCATGTGATACATATATAAGATTTATAGAAGCGATCTGATAACGCATTGATAAAGTCTTATATGGAATGGTAACAGTATAAAGAGGTTGTTTGTATATTTTACAAGGTCTACAGTATATTCAAACACAACCCAGATATCAATATCTTAAGACTATTGTTATGATGATAGACTATGTACTTTGTCATGTTGACATATACATAGCCCGATTAGGGAACTTTTTAGTTGATGCTTAATCTGAGTTGAGATCGAACCTGCGTTGATTAAGATCTCAGGATTTTTTTTCAACCAACATATTCTAATTGCTACATGTATATTTTAATATCTTCTTACAGAAAAATGTCCAGTGGGCCCCATACCTCCGGCACTAATAGAACTGAGACTCATACAAAACAAGACAATAATTGAAAACCCCACAATACATATAAACGCTGTCAAAATTAATTAATTTCTTTTTTTTTTATTTAACGAGTTGTTACATTTCGAAACTAATTTGGTTACAAGATTTAATTTTGCTTGTACATTTACATTTGTTATATAACTTAAGCATAATAAGAGAGTTTGTTAGGCCGAGTGATAGCTAGATCAAATTTGTACATACATTTATACTTTGTTTTTAAATTCGTTCATGGAATAATGTAAAATCAAATAGTACAATTGATGTAAATTGATATACAAATGATATAACCTGTTTACGCTCTAATTATTTAATTTGCTATAATTTTTAATAAATTACACAGTAGCAAGCTTTGCATAATAAACGATAGTTAAATATATTAAATATTTTTTGTTGTCTTTGTTTTTTGATGACGAAAGGTAAAATCTTCAAAGTGATCAAGGGTAAGGAATGCAAATGTTAGGGTTATGTAGAGTTTACACGCGCTGAAGCTTTCAGTGCTTAGATGGAACCAATGTCCTATAGAAGATTACTTCGCCTTCACTGTCCCATTCAGGTTTGCTTATTGAAAAAATTTAAATCTAAGACCCATTTGATCGCCTTTTACGACAGATAGACCTTAGTCCTATTCTTATAGATATTAATAAGCAATTGTTATGTTAAACATTACTGTATTGTACACGTTGCGATATTCACAATAACACATAGGGATATTCTTTGCGAGGAATTGTATACATCGAGTCATTTTTCATTATTCACAATTCAATATCACGTGTCATAAATATATTCTAATTATAAATTACTTATTATCCGAAACAATTCATAAATTTAAGCAATCGTTTATTTACTTTATACAATAAAAATTTAACCACTTACATTTACGTTATAAATGGTTTGTTACATAAAATTATTTTATCTCCGATTAAGGTTGTTTAATATAAGTACAAAGTGTAATAAAATTTGTTTATTCCGTAGTGTAAATGTGGTTAATTTTAATTTACATATATAAATTAACATTTATATATAATATTAAATTAGTTTTGTAAAGTTGCAAGAATTTTACTTTTAAAATGTTACTTTTTTCCTTGTGATTAAATTAATAATATAAAAGCGTTATCTATTTGTACACTGTAATATAGATGTTTGATAAACATACAAAAAAGACAATAATTGATTACTTTTGTAGTTAAAGTATTGTATTTGTTTATCTATGTCTTGAATTATATTAATTGGCGGATCTACTACGCTTTTCTGATAAAAAATTGTTATAATACATTTTATGGATTAGAGATAATTTACAAATAAATTTTCACTAAAATTTAAAACACTGAAGTTAAGATATTCTATACAAAAATTATAAATTTTTGTAGTTAGTACATCAACTGTTTTTTAAGGTTATATAATGTTACTTTATAATTTGTCATTGACCAAAAATTGTCTTCCAATCGACATTTTAAGATTGTAGTCTGTGATATAAAGAACAGTTCTCAGTTTTTGCTTTTGCAAATAAATGAGTGGTAGTGTTTATACCAAATGTTATAAATATTCAAATATCTTTAATTTTGTTGAATCGGTGTTATTGATTTATGTACAATAATTATGTTACATACATATACTTAAATAAACATTCAAATTAATTTACCGTTTTATTTTCTAGCTCTCATTGTTTTAAAAACTAAGTTTAACTTCGACTTTTAAAAATGACTACAGCAACGATTATTAACACTAATAAAATAATATGAAACATCCAATAAATTGAGTTGTAATACTTGAGTACAATCGCAGTATCGTTTACTACAAAACATGGAGTCAAATAAAGCAAACAAAACATGCGCATTATTGAAAATCCTATGTCCCACGGCAGTTTCATCTGTAAAAATAACATTAAATTTTATTATCGTTATCATTACTTGATGATGACCACTATTGTAATATTGCGTACCCTAACAGGAATCGTTATTGCACCCGACACGCTTGGCATGCAGGGGACCAGGCCCAAATGCAGGTACTTAAGAACAGGAAAGGTCTTTCTTTTTGCGTAGGTTTTTTTCCCGAATGACGATGAGGAAATTTCTGAGATGGACCCATCCAGTATTTATTATTTTTAATAGCACGGCCTTTGGATACTACACACGCAATAAACCCGTTTAAAATCGTTTCATGATATAAAAAATTGTGAAATTACTTTAACTCGAAAATATTAGAAATCTTTATAATTTTTTTAAAGCATTCGGTATCTTGTCTAAGATATGTATATCGCCCAAGTGAAAAAAAGGTTTGTTAGCACTGTTCTATGCGGAGTAGGCGAACGTTAGAATATCACCATTTCAACACATACGTAATGTACACTGAAATCGTGATAAAATTACAGATTACAAAATTCACTTCATTTTAAATAAATCTTTGCAATCTGACTTAGAATAAGTAATTTTTTTTTATTCGAAATAATATGAAAATTTAAAAAATCTTTTTAAAACCAAGGATTTTCTGTTTGTGTCTAGTACGTATGATAATACAACAGTTATAAAACCATTTTGCCTTGTTCATTGTGGTACTCTAAATATATATGCTGATAATTATGGCATTTACTTTAAACATTAGAAGACGAGGAATGTTTTGTTGAAAGTCATTTACCGATCCGTCCGTGTCGTACATTTCGCTATATTCAGACTCTAAATGTACACAGAGCCATAAAGTTGTCGATATTATAATTTGCGGTATTGATGGTCCGCACCACAACGTCCAAAGAAAAAACGAAAATGCACTCCTAAAAATAAATAATGTTTAGCTTATATAAATTTTCAATACATAGTGTTTTTACTAGATGCAGTCACATTAGTAAATACCCAAACCTTCTCACTTACCTCACTTCCTTATTAGCCTTAATAAATTTTCTACTAGCAAACGCCCAGTACCAATAACGTATAGACATATCCCATCCTCGCATGGTGTCTCTCATTTTCGGCCCCAGGACTAGCTTTTCAACTTCATAAGAGTTTAAGACGTTGATATTATACTCTTGATCTATGGCAGTTTCCGGTGTTTTAGATCTAAAAGGTTAAATTACTACGGTTATTATTTACAATAATATAACATACAGAACATATTGTAGAACAGGAGATTCCAATGAAGTAGTCCCAATTTTATTACTAAAATCAAAGCATTATTAGACTAATGATATAGACGGCTTATAGACCTTGTATAAAAGTTATAATCTGTTATTAATACATGTGAATTGTTTGGGAATGCTATCTCCATACTCATTGACTGATGACCCTTGGGATTGTCCATTTTATGTACTTCTTTATGGAGATCTGTTTCATAGTAAACATTTCATAATGAACGATTAATCATAAATAGTAAATCAAATGAAATTAGAATGAATGAGAATGCAATGCAATTAGAAAGGAATGGAGCAGCGAAATTTACTATATTTATAATCTTTGGATAGACGTACAATGGTAAACATATAATTAAATTGATTTATAATGAAATATTCATTAAAATGATTACTAACATAAGATTTATCACACTGTAATGTGTCGATGGTCCGTGCCCTGGTTGGGGTACACATTGGGCGGGGTAGATCCCAAACCCGGACTCCGTGCACACGGCCGCGGAGAGCAGAGCAATCATTTCAATGTATAAATAATACATCAGTAGCAGAGGTATGTTGGATAGATATCGAAAATCCATGCCGGTGTGTGAATAAAACTTTCTCGCTTCGTACATCTAAAGCATTTATTTACATGGTTACTTTAACAATATTTTATCTTGTTTTGGGTTTTTGTGCAGTTTGATAAGTTTATTTACACTTTTTCAACGCCTAATATATATGTCATTGGGATTTATAGCATTGTAGTGATATAATGTTTACATTATTATACATTCGTGATAGCCGAGTGGTTTGGGACTTTGGCCTCCGATTCGGAGGTCGCGGGATCGAATCCGGCGCGCACCGATGACTT
>DWHU01000347.1:0-20739 GCA_018247975.1 Parides photinus
TAACCCTCTCTTCCAGACGTTGATGAAGCGAAAAAAATCTCCTCATCTGTCAATCACAACTAGAATTAGGCCATTCTGTACTATTTCTTTGTAGTAAAAAAATGTTTACTAGTTGTCGTTCAGGGAGTATCATTTTAATATATTATAACAGTAATATAGTCAGAAACTGTTTTGTTAACCAAAACCTGAAATAAATACTTTAGGATTTGGTATATTAATGTAATATTATCCTAAAACTAGAAGTATTGAATCGTCTATATTAGTTTTATGTTAAAGGACTCATACTTAAAGACACAGAAATGTTTAAGGCTAACCTTTTATTTATCGTTATAGACAGACAGATGTATTGGTTTTATTACATGACGTTGTTATAGACGCTTAGAATACTTTTCAGATACATAGAGGTTTTTTCTAATTTTACGCTTCTGTACTAAGTCCATGCATTAATCTCGGTCGCTTCTATAACGCCTTTGATTAAGCTCCGTCGTGATGTATTTCTTGCAGGTCAACTTAATGGAAACACATACGTCAAATGTCTACCTTATTAGCTAGTATATATTGGTTTAATGTGTCAATGCATGACATTAAACTTAGTTACATATCATTCTGTAATCACATCTCATAAGGAAAGTTATAGTTTTATTTTGTATCCGTTAATTTCTAAAACGTTAAACGTATAGCTCATGTACAAACTGGGAAACATAAAACAATTTGTTAAATAATCATTAAGAATATATTATTCAATAAGGTGTACGTACTCCTTGGATGTTGAAGGTCGTAGTTGCTGACACTGAAAACTTATTGACATACAACATAATAGTAATATATCGAGCAAAAAATGCAAATTTGTTACATTGTTAGTTCTGTTATTTAAAAAAATAAACAATACGCATTTAAAATAAATTTTGATTTCCAAAATGTTTTCGTAATTCTAGTTACCCGTATTTGGCATTTTTGCTGTATATGTTATATTTACAACTATGTTTATTGCTTGTCCCCGAATATGGTTTATCATAGAAGACTGCCGTGCCTGCCGTGATAGCAGAGTGGTTACGGACTTAGCCTCAGGTTCGGGGGTCTCGGGATCGAATCCGGCGCGCACGGATAACTTTTTTGAGTTATGTGCGCTTTAAGAAATTAAATATCACTGGCATTCCCAAGAAGGGTAAACGCTAGGCAGGCGGCCGGCTGTAAAAACCATTGCCAAAACCTTGGCAGTGTGTTTAGCACAGATGAGGACTGCGCCAACCTCAAAATTATAATTGGGTAAATGGGCGAGACTAAAAGTAGAAGATGGAATTGACAAACGCAGTCTCTCTGATTCGCTATTTGATAATCTATTACACTTTGGGCGAGTAGACAGTAAAGAAATTTCGTAAAAAAAACTTGGCTTAGTGATGCATGCTTTACTACAGCTATTAATTATATAATTTAACATTGAGCCATTAAGCTTAAAATGTGTATTGTGACGTGATAAATATTAGTACAGCTTTTTGTTAACTAGCTAACGGTGTCGGGGGAGGTAGGAGCCGCCGTCCCGCTCGATACATCAATGAGACGTCAGTTTTTGTCGAGCGCAGGCAACACATGTGTCGGCCGGGACTCCTAACGCGTGTCATAGTTCACTATTTTAACAACAATTTATCATGACTCTTGATTGTGTGTTAATTCTCTGTTAGCTACGAGTTATGTTCCGGACCGTTAGGAATGTTTGAGGTTTTAATGTGTTTTATGTCAGTCTCAAGCTCGTTACTATTACTCATCTGTGAACATCTTTAGGTATCGCATTCATTATTGTTTTGGAATAGTCAAACAAAATTTATTTAAGTTAATAAGTATGAACATATTTGCAGTAAAAAACTACGTTCAATAATTTCTCAGTACCAATTCAAAAAAGATAATTTGTGCAATGGGACAATTTCGGTAATTATCATACTAAAACTCATATACATCTATAGAGAAAAAAAATTCAATAATTTTTTTATATGAAATGGATTTTTTTTAAACAAATTGCTTTTTCTGTTTTACATCCTTACCAAAACAATAAAACAAAATTAACGAGTGTATACTATAAGGCGCTAGTTGGAATTAAACTTAAATAAAGGACAGTAATATATCTGATACACCTTTAAATGCAATAGGTAGAGAGTGCAAATTATAGATAATATATTTATTAATAATTATGTACTAAGTTATTTTTCCTATTGTTAATTGAATAGATATTTGCAAATTATATGTTTTTGTAACTTCACTGTATCGCTGCGCAAGAGGAGTAATAAAATTTTTGTTTATCAGTTTAATTAGACTTTCATGTGGTGAACTACCACATACATTTTCATGTATTTTTTTAAATATGCTTATTATATCAGTAGTATTAACAATTGCTCAACGTAAATTTCGTATAGTTGTCTAATAACTGGCTCATGGCGGTGAGGTAAGAATTTATTTCAATTCATTTAATGGTTTCTAACATACGATCTAGGAAGTGAATATTTGATGATTGTATAGATTATAGAAAAAGAGAATGTTTTGATGTTACAAATCGATATAGCGCAATAGATTGTGTATGTGTATGCGTACATTAAAAGCACGCGTTACTCTGTGTTTGTGTAGAGGCAGCATCACGGCGCGCACCGATCGTAAATGTCATCTGAAAATTTATATTCATTACGATTAGATAGCAGTTCACAATGGCCTGCCATTGTTAGACGCGTGTACGCTCTGATCGATGTATGATATTGCATTTTTATGGTAGACACACTGTCCCTCGCCTCTTTACATTTATGAGCAAGCTCTCTGGAAACAGTAGGATATGTGTTTTCTATCGTTGCATTATATTAGCGTTTTACGACAACTTAATTTATGCATCGCCCACAAAGTGTATCAAATAAGTATAGTGTTACATTTGATCGTCAGACATAAAATACGATACGGTAAATATATTCACATCTTTTGTCTTTTACAACAAATATCTATTTGGAAATAATGAAATTTAATAAATTTTAAATACATTCAGTATTGCCATAAATATCTAATGTTAGGTTTTATGTTTTTTATGAGTACTATAAAATGGTTAAACGTTTTTTTAACGTATGAAGTAATAAATTGAACGTAATAACAACAGTTGAGAGAATTGTACAAAAGTGTAGTGAAGGATTGGCAAGTAATTTCTCGCCTTTTTATTGTTTCACAGTATCGTTTTACGATGTTTCTGGGGATGAGTATAAAGGTTGAGACGGCGGTGATCAAGCACTAGAATGCACGGCGGCGTACGCAATGCAATTTGCGACCGAGATCAATAATGGCGATTTACGAGGATCCATTTTAAATTTTATGAGAAGCCTGATGTATACATTTACATGAGAACTTTTCTTCTTTGATTAACATTTCTAAGAGATCGAGCTTGATGAAGATTCGATGAAGCATGTCTTATAGAATGTTTTGCTTTCCCAACGTTGTCTTTCTGCTATCAAATTAAATAAATGAATCAATTATCAAAACAAAAATTTGTAATCTGTTTGGAATTTTGAAACACAGTTATAGTTATCTAGCAAAATTAATATACCAATGAGAACTATTTTATTAATAATTTATCTTTGTTGTGCCGAACAAAAAGCAGTTATTCGCAGTCCTCCAGAGTAAGTGTGTCATCATCAATGCTTGTGTTGTGTGCGATATTTTTATAAATGTTATAAAACACACTTAATTAAGTTTTTATTCATTTTATACTTTCACTTACATTACCTTTTACTTTTCTTTATTATATTACTTGACCTATATACAATTAAAGATGTAGGTGTAGCTGCTTGTGGTGAATAATTGCATCTTAAACCTAAGCACAGTGCTCAATGCCAATGTTTAAATGCCCTATTAAATTTTAAACCTTGCATAGAATTGAGTGAGGATTCAATTACTCTTTGTGGTAGTTGAAAGGCACCGGAGCTGCCCGTGTAAACCGAGCCGCGAGTCCCGCGAACACATCCCGACACCTCTTGCTCAATGAGCTCAGTCACAAAAGGTGAGAAACAAGCAGCGCAGAGGTATCGCACCGGGGCAGATTGAATAAATGCTAAATTAAATAAGAGCAAATAAAACCAGCTATTAATAAATGGAAAGCGTTCACGAATTATTCGTATGGTATGGTGTTCGTAACAAAGGAGGTAGGAATCGTTTGCCCCGCCGGGTAGCACTCGCTAGGTGAAATTCGTAACGAAGCTGTAGATTATTTCATCGCATTTGAAGAGTTTCTCTTGTACTTCAATTTGGCATGACGCTCCGTTCTTATTTATCCATTTTTTAAAGTTTTATTGTACAAATAACATACTAATATTTAATATAATGTTACAACTATGATTTTGTGTTATTCAAGTTTGTTATTATCAACTTTTGATCTATTTTGCTTTACAACACCGTTAATTACCACAATAATTATTCGTATTCGCAGTTGTAAATATAACTAACAATATTAACAAAACGTTTTCTATTCCAAAACCAATTATCATTTACATATCACAAGCAAGGCGCCGACGCCGGCACTCACTCGCTAGCTCGCACCTGAGGTCAATACATTTACTTACCACCAGTTCTGTCTGAGCCTCTGTATTACTAAGGCAAGCGAAATACGTGTAGTAAGTGTAAGGGTCTAGATAATTTGGACATCTGTTAGATTATTGGATAGATGCATACGTGAGAGTTATAACTACCAAAACAAGACGACCAACCAAATAGCCTTTGTTGAGATTTTATCTCCCCGTTAAATACTTCTAACGATTACAGAAAATCGAGCGTCTCACCTGAACCCACATAGGCCATCTCACTTCTCAATAAAATTTTTGATAATAGACGATATTTTCTGATATCTAATACACCAACATTGAAAAGACATAAACTTCATTTCCAGTAAAAAATCAAAAAGTCTAAAATTTTGTTTTTGTACTTAGTGCTTTAAAGTACTTAATGTTTGTTTGTTTGAAATAGGACTGTGTTCGTAAAACGTTTATGTGCTTCACCAGATATGAAGTTTATAATATAATTCATTAAAAGATATATAATGTAGTATAATGCTCTGGGATTAAAATACAATATTTGTCACGTTTTAATTTGATGACTAAAAAGTCCTTTATTAACTGGCTTAATTTTAAAATACGCTCATACAAAATACAATAAGTAAAGATGTTTTTGATATGGCTCCTAATAATGTTTTAGTATTTATTCTGATATGGGAATATCTTATTAACCCCTACAGTAGTCTAAACTTTGTATACGTTTTTATATTTTATTAAGATAATAAATAAAAAAGTTGAACTTGTTTTAGATGACGTCTTGTTAACATAATTGAAATAAGACTCGTGTCATCAAATTAATCTTGTAGAGGCAACTTTATTTAAGTGCCGATTGTAAGCAGTGTATAATTTGCGTCAAAATTGTTTCGCGTTAATAAAGATCGTTAATGCGATGAGTCACCGAATTATTATTCAGTGCGAGATATTGTAATAATATATTATGCATGAAGATATATTAATAGATATATATTAAGCATTATCTAATAACGGTTAATATATCCTTAAAGAAAATACTTTAAATCCAATTTGGTTACTAAACTATATTGTGTTTTTTTGTACACTTAGTTGTGTTTACGTGTCAAAAATATTTTTGTAGTGCACCAATATTATTTTTTTCAAGTACTAATTAATGAATAATTGCAGCCTTCAACTTATCAACATTCTTCCATTTCCATCTGCTTATATCAGATCGTTTGTTTACTTGTAGATAAGGAAAACTATAGCAATTTTGTTAATTAGTTGCTCCATGAAAATTTCATCTGCCGTCCCTGCCATGACAGATGTTAGCAGATTGTGTAAGCACGCAACTTACAACAAAATAGAAAACTTTTCTTTGAATTTCATAGTTTTGAATGTCGTCTCGTGCTGGAAAAGTGAGCATAGGTATAGGTCTCTCTTCCGATTGCTATGTAGCTATAAATTAACTTAATTGCCTAACACATGTTTCGCTACTTTAGAAAATAATGGACAGAACTAAGTATGGCTCTGATTAAAAATTGTTATCGTGACGTACTGTTGGAGCATTTAGGATGAAGATTTCCAAAAAAGTTGCCCAGCCATAGACTCTATCAATCTACTTGTTTTAAAATACTTAAAGGTACGTGCAGTTGTACATAAATATCATTATTTGTATAAAATGGGACTTTTAACAGGATGTTCATTATTTTTATAAAGGGACTATTATCAGTGACCATGTTAAGACAAAATATTTAATTAACCGTTAAATAGTATGATTTACAGTTATTAAGCTAATATTTATAAAAACATTACTTATCATAATCGTAAAAATGTCAAAGTATAGCTAAGCCTGTGATACGTTATGGAGAAAATTAAGAGGTAGTTCTAGCATTACACTGTAAATTTTCTAATGTTACTTTTTTGTTTCTATGCGCTAATTGCTTTTATATTCACATCGTTAAGTTGTTAAGATTAATGTGATACTTTAAAGCACAGTATACAGTCATTACAAACGGTAAAAGTTGTAATTTATAATATAAAATACTGAGCTCCCGTTGAACTCTTTTATATTATACAGTCTGTGGTAATGCTGCTACCACGGTTTATTTCGTTTTTTTATTACTGTAGGAATGTAATGTCAAAGCATCGAAAACTATTATAAAAACACTATACGCTCTATGATAGTAAAAACGAGACAAATTTATTGCCGCCCTCCGATTATACGCACGATAAACGCACAGGCCAGTGATTATGATATCTCAAGAGTTTAATCGTCTGATCGATACAAAGTCGCGTTCCGTTCTTCACTAAACCAGTACTAATAAAAAAGAAACTAGTTACGGGCGCGTCCCATCCGACAGTTTACGCTAGAAAATCAACAAGGCGCGCGGAGGGCGCCGCTCGGAACCGCGGTGCGTTATCGGCACCATCGGCTTGAACAATGCCTCGAATGTTTCAATATAGCTCCGACAGCATTTTTAACGTTTCATCGGCGTTGTAACAATCGTAAAATAAATTCTCTACGCCTTCTCAGAGCTTTGATTAATGTTGTACACAGTGCGGCATCTCATCCATTTTTTCACCTTCACGTTATTCCTCGGTTTAATTTATGTCGTTCAAAAAACTGTATATGTATAGATTTCTGTCTGTACATGTAAATCTGACTTCAGATATCACAAGAGTTATGTGGGTCATATCTAAATGTTTTTTGTAAATAATTAATTATTATTAGATTATTGCCAAGGAGGGTTAGCGACAGGCAGGCGGCTGGCTTTAAAAAACCATTGCCAAAACTTTAGCAGTGTGTTTAGCACAGATGAAGACTGACACACTACGCCAACCACAAAAAAATCATTGAGAAATGGGTGAGACAAAAAAAAAATATTTGTAAATACTCCTTTTGTTTTGAACTACCTTTGAACGTTACTGTACTTTCATGATGAATAATACTTTGTTATAGTAATGAAAACATAGATATTTGTAATTGAACTGAATGATAAGAGGTTATGTGTCATATTCAAATTTAATGGTAATATCTTGTGACGTCCATGGTTGTAAAATTAGAACCAATGGTACATCTACAGCTAGTAATGATTTTTATTAATATTTATTTGATATAAGTACGCTGGTGCAATGTGTATCGTATGGACAATAGTTGAACTTTTTAGACAGTTGGTTCGTACTGACCGTATTAAATATGTTACTTAGTTTTTGAAATAACTAACAAAGGTAGTGATTAAGTACAATCATTCTAAAATGATAGCCGTGGTAGCCAAGTGGTTTGGGACCTCAGCCTCCGTTCGGAGGTCGCGGGATCAAATCTGGGGCGCGCCGATGACTTTTCTAAGTTATGTACGCTTTAAGAAATTAAATATCACTGGCTTTATCCGCCAACCCGCACTTGGTCTGTGTGGTGGATTAAGGCTAAATACTCTCTCATTATGAGAGAAGGCACGAGTCCTTGCCGTGGGAACATACCGTGGCCGAATAAAAAAAAAAACTTCAGAAATACAACTGTAAATTAATAACACCATTTTCTCTTCTCTAGATTTACTTTAATTGTACATATTATTAAAAATACATAATTACAAAAACTTGTGTTTTTTTTTAAATTGCGTTTGAACTTGTGAAATATTTGTTTACATTAGTATTTAAAGGGTAATAGTCACCATAAAATATAATTATTCAAAACTTTTATTTTAACACGATTCAAATTTAACTTAAATTCCACATATGAAAAATATTTTCTTTATTTGGATGTGCAGAGTTTTGCTGAATTTCTGTTTGATGTTCTACTTGTTTAATAGAAAATATTAATTTGTTTATCACATAATATAATTTTATTACGAAATAAAGAAATACAAAGAATTCTTCTGATCGCAATTCCAGTTGTTTCACACCTACTTAAAGCTGAGGGCCAAGAGCTCGTTACCTTAGATTGAAGGCTAGCGGTCGATGCCCCACGGAGCTATCCCTATGGATCCCACATAGAAAAAACCTGATATGCAATACGCTTTTCTGTATGAAGAGATGCCGTTTTGAACGAAGTTAGTCATGTTTATTGAAATTAGGTATGTGAAGCTCATGGTGTCAAGCATTAGTTTTTGTTTAAATAGATGTCTTTGATCATCATGTTAAATATTTTTCCATTTGTTGATATACCTTGTGCACGTGAGAAAATTGCCAGATAAGCGCGGGATATAAAAAAAAAATAAGCGTGTTTAAGATTATAATGAATTAACATAGCACACTTACATAAATAATAATAATGACACTCATTTTCTTGTAAAAACCCGTAAATCTGTTAATTTAACCGGTTTTTAAATGATATTTTTCAAAAATTAAAACAAATGTAATAATAAGCGGCTGCTTAAGAGGTAACAGGTGCGTAAGAGCCTTCTTAATTCACACTATTGGGACTCGGGGTCTTCTCTCATAATGAGATTTATTCTCCACGGCCACGTGCATGTTGGTGGATATTACATATTCACAAAAGCTGTTGATCTTGGAACATAACAGTTTCCTTTCTCCGAATGCTTAAGCTTCGTGGCGATCGAACCCGCGCTTTTCCGAGACTTATAGATTGTTCAACTGCTTTACAAACAGAACTATCATATAGCATAGCACACATAGTTTTATATAATACAAGTACATAACTTTAGATAGATACAAACATATATTAAAAAGTGACCATTTTGTTATTAAAGTTCTTCTAAATAAAACCTGTGTTTGCTTTTATGTATAGTTGTTTTTTAAGAAAATATTTCAACGATTGCACTCTAAGCACTCTAGTGGTATTATAATGTAAGCTAAAAAGATGCTTTTGACTTATATTGACCTGTATTTGTTTTAATGTTTGACCCATTATTTGATATTCAGTTATCATTATTAATCATATGAACTTTGACTAGTTATGGCATAAATATGTCGTAAATAATGTGAATTTTAAGGTTAGACACAAGGACAAACACAAAGACGCAAATCAACTACATAAGCAGAATGTATTTGCTTGTTACCCTACAAGAGGTTTAAAGATATTGGTTTTATTTAATGTTTTTAGTTATATACTTACGAATTATGTTATATTTCGGAATAAATCACAATTTTTTTTATTTAAATAATATATATACATAATTGCGCCGAACACAGTCTAAGTTAGAACATGCGTTAATAATGTGTTATAAAGGACAGTAAAATTAGACAAAAAGGCAAACATGAGCCCAATGAACATTCTCATCTATGGGCTAAGTAAAGAAAAAAAGTGATTATCCTGTTATATCTATATATCATAACAAAAATTAGTTAAACATAAAACTATGTAATTTATTTTTAAAACATTGCTTACATACTGTAAAACAGGGTTGTTCCTAATATCAATATATTGTAACTAACATGTAAGTTACATTATAAGGCCATATGTGTTGTGTTATATTATTTTAGTGATTAATATTTGACAATAAAACTTCAGATATCAATTTCAATTGTTTATTTCATGTTTATCACTTTTTGACATGGTCAAATTTTGAAAATTTTTACAATAAATATTTATGTTTAGTCATGACTAAATTACAAAATGTACAGAGATACAATACTAAGTAATACAAGTAAACTATAACTAATTTATCACAGATTTTGGCAGCGCAGCCATTTTACGTCACTTTATAGTAGATGTTATGGCATTGGCCCAACAAGCACAGCCATTATAGGTTTAACACCACAGCAACGTTAAAATGAGAATAAAACATACATGTTATCCAGTCCATGCGAAAGAGTATGAGTGTAAAGAACAATTGGCCAGACAAATTGCTATTTTTGTTACAAATAAATGCAATATGCTCTTCTTAAACCATAATTAATATCGTTGTTACGACATATAGGAATTTGTACAAAACTACTAAATTATGTACTAAGTTATATACAGTTTATAGTCTACGGGACTAGCTATCACAATTTACACTGAGTCACTTTTATTTCACTTACGTATTGTAATGATAGATCACGTCACAACATTACATGCACTAAAGTACCTTAAACATGAGCTGATAGAGTACGAGGAGATGCACGTGGAGGTATTTGGTGGGCGGCATGTGCTGGGTGCGGAGGAAGCACCGGGTGTGCGCCATGCACTGGCGGAGGAGGCAGCGCACCCATATGAGCACGGGCATGATGATGTCGGTGCATAGGCATTGCGCTCCCAGCACCAGGGCTCGGTATACCTCGACATCGCTGGTTGCTGTCGATATCAGGCAGGGCAAACCGTAACTTTTCCCAGAATGATTTATCACCCCAATGCAAATACGTATTTGTTTTCAAATATAATCGCAAATCGGGATCGAGGTCTTTTGGAGGAACTTCATCAATAAGTACAACAATTAGTCTTCTGCGTCTGTCTCTGAGAACTTGGAGATGCGCTGACTTGAACTCAATGCTGCTCCATTCGGATTTAATAAAATTTTCACTAAGAACCATAATCGTCCGTCGTGATGTCTGTACGGCTCTTGTTAAATTTTCTACTACATTGCCACTGACAGAAAAGTCTCGATAAGGTAAACACAATTTGTAAGACTGATCACCCCTTTCTAACATAGGAACCAATTCTGATGCAACCCAAGCTTCATCTTTAGAACTATAACTGACAAAGGCATCAAACATTTTTTCAGGATCATCTCTGTCTATGTCATTTGCCCCGTGGAATAGTCTTATTCCAAATTTTGAATGAAACCACAGTTTCATTTCTTGTCGGAATATAAATATTAACAGGCTTACAAATAACACTAGAACCAATACTCCAAGTGCAGCAACGAGTAATGGTATGTAGTCCTGAACTTCTTCATTCGTGATAATTGTTTTTGTTGCAGTTAGATTTCCATTAATGCTATTGTTAATACTTGGTAATCCTGTACATATTGTTCCGTTCTCTTCGATAATTTTAAAACCCGAATCAGGATCAGTATAAATGCTTTCATTATACACTGTGACATTAGTATTATTTCCTTTGTTATAAATACATTTTATATCTGTTATATCTGTAATAGAAGTAATTCTCTTTGTCCATTCTCTAAACATTTCTGTATATTCGCAGTTACATGACCATGGATTATAAGACAACGTTAGTGACGTAATTGCTGGATTGATTTGCCACATCGATATAGTAATTAATAAGTTATGGTCTAAATGAAGAATTTTTAAACGTGGTACATTATTAAACATGTCTTTTCCAATGCTGCGGATTTTATTATTGTTGATGTAAAGCTCCCGTAGATTGTCTAAGCCATCAAATTCTTGTCCTTCTAAAATATTTAGCTTGTTTTTATCTAAACGTAACACCTCGAGCTCCTTTAATCCATTAAATGTTCTGTTATGAATGACTTCAATATTAGAAGCGTTTAAGTACAATATTTTTAATCTTTTTCTTCCTATGAAAGCATGACTTGGTAACGTTTTAACATCGTTGCCGTCTAGATACAATTGCGTGGCTTCCATAGGTATTCTTTCTGGCAATGAGTTCACATATCCGGCACTGGAGCATTCTACAACATTTGCTGACCAAGATTGGTCGTGGTAACAAGTGCAATTATTAGGACAAGTCATTTCGCAATCACAGGCATCAAAATCGCAACAGTGACAAAGTGCAAAACAATGAAATTCATATTTACACAAGAACTGATGAGGTGCAGCCTCCACCAGAGGCACGTGTGAGCTTCCGCGATTGTATAACAATTTACAGTGTATACTATCCAAATCCATCAGCTTCGGCTGAGTTCTCGCTCGGTTGCCAGTATTAATTTTTTGTAGCCACTCCATTGTGCAGTCACATTCTAATGGATTTCCTCCAATAAAAAACTCTGGAACAGATTTATCCTGAGGGACCGCAGATATTCTTAATGAATTTGGGTCTAGACTTGTTATTTTGTTTCCGTACAGGTCAACTCTTGTTAAATTAGGTTTTTTGAAAAATGTGTAAGATTGAACTTTAGAAATTAAATTATCATTCAAATATAACATTTCCACAGAATTAGGTATTGCACTTCCCGTTATTTCGGTTAACCTATTAGAGCTTGCATCGAAGGTGCTGAGAGATAGTTGCGACTCAATCTCAAAGTAATTTCCAAGTTCAGCAATTCTGTTTGCATGAATATCTAACCATTGCAAACCAGTTGGAATCATGGCGTAGTCGAACCACTCCAAACGGTTATCCGAAATATTTAACCAAACTAAATTTGGTAATTTTGCGAAGAGGCCGCCAATATCAGTTAAGTAGTTTCCATCTAATCTAATAGCTTGTAAATTAATGTTTCCATCGAATGCTCCAGCTTCAATTTTATGAATTTTATTTCGTGACAAGTTTAATATCTTCAATGATGTCATTTTGTCAAATACACCTTTGCTTATGTTACCTATGTTATTTTCTGTTAATCTTAGTCCATACATTTGTTGCATAGTCATAAATGATGCATTTTCAATGCTCACAATCAAATTTTCCCCTAGATCAAGAGTTTTTAACTGAGGAATATCTTTGAGAGCAATAGGAACTTCGTCCAATCGATTGCCATTAATATGTAAGTCTTGTAATGTTGAACAATTTCGAAAAGAGTGTGGATGTATTTTCGATATACGGTTGCTATCTATCGAAAGAATAATAAGAACAGGCATCCCAATAAAAGCATAACTTTCGATATTAGTTAATCTGTTATTTGATAATATTAAGGTATGTAGGTTACTGAGAGAACTGAACACATTTTCTTGAATATGTTCGATAAAATTATCCTGCATCTTTAAAATTTGTAAGTTGTGCAGATCTCTAAATAAGGCTATTTCCATTTTTGATACTCGATTATGAGAGAAGTCTAAATATACCAATCTCTTGAGACCTGTAAAGGTTGAAGTATTTATCCAGTCAGATGTTAATTCATTATGAGATAAATCTAATACAAGAAGTTGGAAAAGATCACTAAACAGGCCCGGTGCTAGTACCGTTATGGTGTTATTGTTTAGATAAATTTCTTTCAACTCCTTTGTATCGCTGAATAATTCCGGTGGCAAACTAGTTAGTTGGTTATCGGACAAACGTATCGTCGTTAAAGAAATCAGTCCTTCCAGTGCTCGGTCGGCTACAGAATTAAGTCCATTACCGTTAAGATACAATTTTTGAAGTCTTTTCAAACCAGAGAGAAGAGCTGGGGGAAGTTTGTCTATAACATTTTTTGATAAATCCAAAATTAGAAGATTATCTCCACATTTCTCTGTAGGATGACGATGAGCGGTTGAGAATTGAAAATGGTTTATATCTCTCATTCGATTATTAGTCATGTTTAAATATTCTAGATTTCTCAAAGTACATAACGCGCCTTCAGGAAAACTTAACATATTGTTTTCACTAAGATCTAATCTTTCTAAATTTTGTATATCTCTTGAAAAGGCTGTCGACGTTATTTCTAATGACATAGTCGCCCACTCTGTGTTGTGTGTCCTTATTGTCAAATTTTTCAGTTCTCGAAGTCCTGTAAACGCTCCATCGGATAAGTTACCTATCTTACAATATTCTATAGTAAGTTCCCTTAGTTCCACTAATTGACGAAAACTCCCAGGAGATATGGAACTTTGAAAGAATAACGCGTCACTGCACTCGAGACGCAAACGTACAGTGAGATGTGGTTGAATAGCACTAAAATTAGTATTTTCTAATTCGCTATTTATAGTTCTTAATCTGCATTGTAAAGTTACTCCAGAC
Source organism: Parides photinus (assembly GCA_018247975.1). NCBI lineage: Eukaryota > Metazoa > Arthropoda > Insecta > Lepidoptera > Papilionidae > Parides > Parides photinus. The sequence goes on from DWHU01000347.1 coordinate 14,251, forward strand.
TCATCATTGTCAGTTGTCCATCTACACTCATCAGGAGCTTGATATCGCGTTCCGGTCGTTGCCGATAAAGAAGCGCTCCATACAGAAGCGATTGCACTCCACACTAATAAAGCGCTTGTAAACCACATCATACACATTTTATATCACTAAACTGCACTTAAATATTCAGAATGAACATAGTTTTATTTTACATATTGAAATGCGAAATCGGCGTTTAGCGGCGATGCATTGTCGACGCGGATTCCTAACGCGAGTTGGAGTTTTCACTATTTGGATCGACCACTTAACTCATTTGCCGCGAGCGCACTAATTGGACAAGTTCGTAAGTCAACGATCGCAACGGCGTGCCGCGCGCGCTCGCGTCCACGCTTAGTGTAGAACTGACTCGTACTCTAACCTGCGCTCGCGCACAAGGCCGCGCCAGTTCACGCGTTCCAACAGGTAAATCATAGCCCGAGGATAAAACGTTCTATCCGCCTCGGACGAAGCACTGCGTTCCGCTTTATTCGTTTCACTGTGATGCCTGTTAGAAAAATACTCGCTACACACACAAGCCAACACGGACCAACACTACGAAGCAAAACTGCTTTTTGTTGTATACTCGGATGTGCTTTCTGTACGCAAGTGCGAGAGGGATAGAGATATTGCAGGGTGGCGGTGACACAATGCTCGGTGGGGATATAACCAGCTGCCCAGGTAGTGCTCTGGCGAGCTGCCATACTCGTTGCTTGTTAACACTTCTCAGACAGAATTATTTTGCTCACGGTTAAGGAATGTTTATAGAAGTTATTAACTAAGTCGTCGATTTGAAATACCTGGAGACGGGGAAAATTATGATGCTGAATTCGTGTATTGTTATCTAAGTTCTGTCTAAACGAAAAGAAAAGTATTCTGGTATTAAGTTTAATACAATTTACTTATTAATCAAAAGTATAAACTGTTGATAGTAGATACTTCATACTATATGTTCACACAGCAAGTTTTTAGTTCTCTAACTTGCCGCTGATAATTACGTTTTCGATTATTTAAATTGTTTCAACTAAGCGTTTTAAGATTTGGTTGTTTTTGTTCTAACCTATTATCTCATGAAATATTCATTCACTAACCTATTGTGCGTTTAGTACAGTCGATTATTTATAACGAGCTTTGTGTTGTAAATCGACAAATTTTTTTTATAAACTAATAATTTATTATTTATATGTATAAAATATTTTTTTATCCATTTTATGTTCAATTTAAACATTGACAAATGTAAATTATTTTATTTAATGTATTGCAGCGCAGCAAATCCTTTTGGGTACTAACTTTGTTCATAAAATTAACATATTAAATTCTTAAATTATATAAGAACTCTAGAGAAAAGGACACGTAATGAATCTACAACAAATTCGTCGAACAACTACCGACGGTTGATTGTAATCTAAAAGTTACGTTTTGTACGTTATAGTGTCTTGTCATATTAAGAAATAATGGCTTCTATGTATTTTTGTAACTTTAACTTCGTTACTAATCTCGGTATGGAGTGATTCACGATTAATAAAGTGTAGACAATAAAATGAATAGTTGTGACCATAACTTCCGGGGTGTCGAAATGAAAGGTTGGTTAAGGGATATCTTGCTATGCTATTTAAAATACATGACGCGAAATGCTAACCAATATCAAGAATAGCGAAATTGCAATAATTTGCCTATGACATTTTAGCAATTTAAATCTGCAACAACTTCAGCAATCTTGGCCATTTAAAAGGTGAAAAACTACTTTATAATAGTTACACGCCTATACAAATTATGCACCTTGATATTTCACGCTGTTATTCTCAAAGCGTTTGCCCGGGCCGCTTTGAGAAAACATCCCTTACAATGGATCAGCGGGACATCGTTCGTTCGACTTTTTGTCGTAAGTGGGAAGGCGTTCCACGGGCTACGTCATAAAAGAATAGATTGCCGGTAAATCGTTGGGTATTGTGGTGAAGTTTAATGTGTATCCCATAGCTCGTTATAACATACTATCTGTATTCAATTTACGATGCTTCATGTCGACACGCAACTGTCCGGGGCGCAGGGCAGCCGTGTATATGCGCGATGTGGGTCAATTACAGTTATTATTCATCTAGAATTGATTTTAATAGAATAAAAACATGCTGATTCAAGTTTAATTTAAAAGAGAATAGTTTATTTAAAAGATTTTATTGTATTGTTTGTGAATTATATGCTAAGGAAACTTTTAATGATTTTATCTAGGAATTCCGATGCTACAGTGCTCTAGACAGAGCGATAAGTAAATAATACATAAATATGGGATTGAACTTATTTAATGCCCAATTGTCGAAAGTTAATACATATCATATACTATATATCACTTTACTATGAAATTTTTTGAAACCGATTCTCCATTTTAATGGAGCGTCGTAAGATATACATATGTATTTTCTTAGAAATTTTACAGAATTGTAATATTATGGTTACAAGTTTTTGAATGTATATCTACACTGACATACCTAATTGATACGCGTCACTTGTGCCTTATCTTGATGTCTTTGGACATGTATAATCCATTAAGTCATCATTTCCACGCGGTTGATCATTCCACAACCACGCGTCAGCCCGCCCCTATCCCAACACATGCCGTATTGTTCGCTACTGCTTTATCTAGACTTAACTCCGATAAAATTTTGTGCATTTAGTAATTAGTAGAGCAATCTAAACTCTACAACAAAAGCCTTAAGAAACAAAAATCGTTGACGTAAAGAGCGTTTATATCACTACTGTGCCTTTTAAAACTACTTTATCTAATCTCACTGTCGACTACATTAATAAATAATTTTCTACATTTTTCTAATTAACGCCGTGATGGTCCCTTTGTATCCATTACTACGAAGTAAATTCACTAATATTATTTGTATTTCTTTCAGGTAAGCCACTAGAAAATTATTGCATAAAACAATCATTTATACTAGACTGTAGTTTTATTGCATTGTGGATATACAGGTCAAGGAATTTGCGCGGTAAGTGTCATTTTTGTAAGAATATAAAATATAAGATTTCAGAACCTCATAACGAAGAGGCTATGATGTGTAAATAAAGATTTAACGCGTGAGCACAGAACCCTTAGGAGTGCTCAAGATCGCAATACGGACAATTTGGCTCGCGAGATCTCTCGATGCCTTCGTTCTTAACGGCACCTGGTGAACCGAGACCCATTGGGTGTAAAAATAACGGCATAGAGTATCCGCGGGCTTTAAATTTTTATGTAAACTGTTAGCAGTAAAATATTATGTGCATTTTATGTAACACTAAATATTTAATACAATACGTAGTTAGTATTCCTTCTCAGTAAAGGCCACTACTAAACTGTTTGAAGTGGCGATAATTTAGTTTAAGTGCAATGGAACTTTGTCCTATTCAACTCGAGGTTGGGTGGATTCCTTAACAACTGAACATTTTTCTATTTATAGTTTAGATTGACAGTAACATCAGGAGGGATATGTTCGTGAAAGCTCTTGTTCATGGCATGTGTCGGCTACACAATTATTACTTTGTCTACATGGAAGATTAAGGTCTTGATTCTGTCCTTGTTGAAAAAGGTCCTCAATAATAGCAATGAAAACAAGATTTATTAATTGAGATTTTTTTATATATAGATTATTAAAACAGAAATTGTACGTAGTTTATCACATTTTTTAATACTTAATGTGGTTATTACGATTTTTTATTAAATGAACAGCTCTACAACTTTCTGTTATGAAGTACGAAATCACAGTGTGCCAATGTATAGGACCGGTTAGATTACGCATTGTCGTGGTACAATTAGAAACTGTCGTCGAGCCCTGCGTCTACTTTGTTATTTACCAACAATCGCATGCGACATCTGCGCCCTCTCGCTCGCCACCATCACGCCCGGTAGCATCTGCTAATTGCCGTGCATGCGATAACATGCGCCCATTTGCACTAATAAACGTTAATGTGTGGATAAACGTACAATACAAAAGTTGTGATAATATAAATGCACGCTTGGAGACATCGTAAAGAGTTTTTATTAATTCTTAATGAAATATGCTTTAGTAAAAATCAATGTAAGAAACTTTTACAGTACATATATTTTATCTTAAAGCTTAGATTTATGTTTTGTCAGATAACGTAGTTCGTCGTATTAAAATTGTAGTTACTGACACAATAAACTATTTGCATTTATAATGTTTAGCATTTTCAAAGTTGAATGTATTAAGCTTATTGCACTGTGTTACTTTGACGCTCCAACATTACAACCGTCGGTTATTCTTGACAGACATTTAATAAGTGACGACCCACAGGCACGTCGGAACTAGGTATTTGTGTCGTATTCAACCATTTCCTTGGCGAGTTGTAGAGTATTACCGCTATTGTCTACATTGAATGGATCAGCCGCGGCCATTGACTAATGATTGATGAATGATTGACTGACTCTCGTACAAAAAGACATAACAGTAATCGAAAATGTGCGGTGTTTAATTCTAATATCCATTGTTTTATTTGTAAAGAAAGTATTAGAATGTATTTGCTACAAACTGGTATCGCAGGAATTTATTGTACCGCGGAAAAACTATGTAGGCTTTTTTTACGTACATTATTTCTGCATTATGAATGTAATCCACTTCCACTAGTTGCGCTATTCATCGCTGATAATGAGGACACATACAAATGTTCTTCAATCTCTGCGGTCTAAGAATTAAATAATCTTATATTTGCTTTGCTCTTAGTTTTTTGATTAGCTTTGCCTCTGCAGTTACTATTTCTACCACCGAACAACACTGCAAACTTACTGTGTTCAGTTTTAATGAACGTTGTATGTAGATAATAAAATTATGGAGGTAATGAGACTTAACATCCCGTCTCAAGGCAATGAACATAACGTGGTGTCTTGTATTTCTAACGAGTGCCACGTTATAAGCACATGTATCTCTAACCACGAGACGAACTACTCGCTCGTCTCGTCTCTTGTCGAATAAAAAATACTTACTAAATTAAATAACTGCTATTTGAACCTGTGCTCTTTGTATGGATTGCGGATAACAGAGGATTTATGTGCAATTTTTTTTTACAAATGTCGTTTAGAAATTTTTTTTTATTGGTACTACTCCATAGGGTACGAATAAGTCTTAGATAAGGGTTGATTACTTTAATTTAATAGAAATAAATTAATCTTAGATTTAAGTTTAAAATGCATGTGGGTCGCCCGGAGCGTAGTGCGTGCCAAAGTAAAGATAAATGTAACGGGAATCTTAAAAATTTCAATTGTAAGCTTTGTTGCATTCGCACAGTCCACTTTCCAATTTGTTCGCCGCGTGTGCCGCCAATGAGTGCCCCCAAGATATCATCGGCATACCAACCACTTTGTTGACTCTCCTGATTAAATTCTTTCTTCCAGCGTGTATGCTCCTCTCGCTCACTGGAGTTATTTGTCGGCTTCACTTATACCTCCACTTATTTTTATTGCTGAGTTATTTTTATACCTTGAAGAAATAGATTTTACTTTCTGTTCGACTGAACGGACCGCCGATTGGAATTTATTTTATTGCTAACAACTATTAAATGTTGTTGTTTTTCTTGAAACCCGTTGCTTTTATGATGAGTTACATACGTTTTATGATCTAGCAAGTACTACTACTGATACTTTCTTCGTTTCTTATTTAGGCAATCACCTTTTCAATCGCTTTAGTTATATTGAAAAATATAACAGTTCATTAAAGTAAGTTCAGTAATTAAGCAAGCAATCTCTTTAAGATCTCTTTATTTGGAAAATGTCTATGTAAATATAGTGTGAGTCGATTATATCAACAAATAATATTTAATTAATATTTTTGTTCTATTTTGACATATATTTGAATGTTTATCCAATTTAAATTGAATTGATATTTTATTACACCGTCAGTTAGATGTTGGATAGGGGAGATTTGAAACGAAAATATTACAACCCTCTCTGGTGCACATTATAAATTATTATCTGCACAATATGAAGCTAATCCGTACCCTCACTTGCTAATAAAAGTAATACCTGTATAAAAAGTGTACAACTGAATAGGCCAAATATCCACGGCATTCGGCTCATGTGTCAATCAAGTCTTACTTTTGCCGCTACGAGTCGTGTTATTCTATTAAACGTTATGTTATTCATTGGCCCTATCGTTGTTACCCGGTTCTTCGTAAGCCGCAGTGGGCAAAGCTTTTGTATTTTTTTTTACTGCCCAATGTATAAATTTTGGGGGTCTGTCAGTAGTCTTTACAATAAATAGGTTTTGTCGGCACTTTTTCGATGTGTGCGTATACAAGTTTTGTGAAGTGAACGCGGTCAATATATTTTGTTTTAAATTGTAAAACTGTCTTTGTTTTAAATTGTACTGACTGGCCGATTAGCTCAGTTGGTAGTGTACCTGCGTACTGAGTAAGAGGTCGTGGGTTCGATTCCCGCCACGGACAATATTTGTTCTGAGTCTGGGTGTTCTCTATGTATGA
>DWHU01000348.1:0-20717 GCA_018247975.1 Parides photinus
TCTCCCAGTCGACCATAGGGTTGAGCAGAGAACAGTAGTGTGGGTGCAGTGTTTAATCAATTACTTATCTATATATATAAAAATCAATCGCTGTTCGCTAGTCTCGCTAAAACTCCTGAACGTCTGAACGAATTTATCTTGTCTTGGTCTCGAAATGCTCTTTTAGGTCTAAGGAAGGTTTGAAAGCTGAGAAAATTTCTAATAATTGCCGGGAAATAACATTTTGTAAATAAAATTTAGAGTCAATTTGAACTTTATTGATATTCAATAAAGAAAAGGCAGAAGAGAATAAAACAAGACAGGAGAGAACAGAAGAGAATAGAACAGAACATAGAGAAGAGAAGAGAGCAGAAGATAATAGTAGAGAACAGCACAGAAGAGAACAGAAAAGATAACAGACCAGAAGAGAATAAAACAAAGCAGATGACAATAGGTACAATACAATTCAGTTCAATTTAATACAATTCAATATAATTCAATTCCGATGTAATTTAATTGTACTGACACAATAATAAACGTTAGTGTATAATATTGTACTTATTTTATAATTCTCTACCTACCCGTGACTGTTAAGCGGAACGAACTTCGCTGGGCCCCGCTAGTGATAAATAAAATAAAGTAGCGGCCCGGCCGCCGCTTCTGAAGAAGCCCTCGAGCATTGCTACATAAATGGGAGATTACAGGCCGGGCACCTTACGTGCTCGGCCACTCCCGGCCCTAAGCCGCTGATTATCTTCTTTCTTACAGGAGAACGAGTGGATTTTTTTTTGTCCTTCCCATTTTCTCAATTAATTTCTTGGGGTTGGGGCAATGTGTTAGTCTGCATCTGTGCTAAAGCACACTGCTAGGGTTATTGGCAATGGTTTTTACAGCCGGCCGCCTGCCTGATGCTAAGGGGAGTTCCTTGGGAATGCCAGTGATATTTAATTTCTTAAAGCGGACGTAACTAAAAGACTTTGGTACCCGCCTGGATTCGAACCCACGACCCCCGATTCGGAGGCCGAGGTCCGTAACCACTAGGCTATCACGGCTTATTATTATCCAAATAAAAAAGAGAAACAACACCAGGAGAAGAACCTTATCCTGTGATAATTACCACAAAGCGCAGATAACGACATATCTTGATTTTCGGTGATACTTTTTTCGGTAAGGTAGGTTTAGCGTGTAATATTACTGAAGTAACTAGACTTATTATCTCAAAGCGAGGAGCGCTGTATCGTCAGGTATATCATTTATCATCTGGTGAACGTCCCGAATTCCCTTTGAAAAAGTTATTCTGTAGTGGCTGTTTTTTACATGGTGAGTTGTAGTGCAACATATGGGTTGAAAGCAGTACTCAACCTGCGGCTCACCAGGCTTTTATGGTGTATTATCTGATGTCAATTTATTTTAATCCATATTCAAATAATCGCGTAATCCTGAATAATTAATGCTTAATATAATTTTTTTACGACTTCGTCATCATTACAAACACGCATTCGTTCCAAATGAGGAGTACCACTAATTTTAATGTACTATAAAATAACTCATATTATATCTATGTTTACAATATGGTAAAAATAAAGTAATTTAATGTAAAAAAAATTATTTATTAACATAATTATTGTCTACTTCAATTCTAAGATTAGATTGTTTACTTTTGCTTAATATATCACGGAGATCGTCTGTTTTTTTCTGTTTCCTTGACTTAAGTTTTTGTCTTAAATCTTTATGGTTGTCTGTGTTATTTGATTTTAGCTCCAGTCTAGACCAAACACTTCCACCTGGTTTACGACTTTTCGTTACATTTTGAATTTTACTTATCATATTGTAATCCAAATCATCTGATGTAGATCCATCACTTAAGCTTTCATCTTGAGTTAAAGTAATTTTTGTGCCTAATCTAGATTGTATACTATTTTTTTCTAAACTTTTACTATTCTTTGGATTGCTTCTAAACTTCTCTGATAACTTTAAACCTGTGCGTGGTGTGTGAATACTTTTAGTGTTTAGGACTTCTATTGATAAAGGAGCATAAGGACATTCTTGATCACTATCATTAACTGGCACATTCACCTGTTTACATTCTTCATCATCAGCATGCATTCTCATTCTTGGAGTTTTAGATTTTTTTTTCCACTCTGAGTCTGATGAGCTTTCATCAGCATCTACAGTTTTTTGATTTTTCTTTCCAAGGCGCAAAGCAAGACGTTTATTTTTTATTTCTACTTTCTTTATTATTTCTGTTTTATCTTTATTCTCATCTTCATAGTCTTGTGGCAATTTACGTTGAAACATTTCTTGGTGGTCATATACTCCCCAAGACATACATAAATCACCCCAGGGGTTTTTAGTATCTGTATTGCAAAATTTTTGAAAATTTTGTTCTTCAATTTTTTTTTCAACATTCATCTTAGACATTTTTTTATCACTATTTGTAGCAAATCTTAACAAAATGAGATCCTTTTTAGGATGTCGTATACCTTCCCGCCAGTGATGTGATGATTTTTCAAGGAGAATTTCTTCTAAATTCTCATCATTTATTTCACGTGAGTGAAGCAAGAGTGCCAAAGCAACTGATATATGATCTTGACATACAATATTACCTGAAAAATCAGTATTTTTTTTAATTTCAAATGACTGACATGTGTTAAATTACAACTATTTAGCATGATATACTTCTTCAGAAATAGATATACATTAAAAACATTTACTAGAACAGGGTGATTGTAAGGTTTTCATATAAAGTGCGTGGGGATGAAGCTGATCGCATCTGTAGGAAATACTTGGAAGATGACATCCTACACATGTCCCCTGGGTAGTGCCAAACGAGCAGCAAACTCTGGTGGTAGGCTTCGGCCGCTGGCTCCCAGTACCACCCATCAGCAAAGCCATGCCGCCAAATGACTGTTGTGTTCCGCCATGATTATCGATAAAGCCACACTTCTAGGCTAGTGTGCTTTACCATCGAAGACTACATCACCACTTACCATCAGGTGGGATCGTAGTCAAGCACTAGTCTATATCATATAAAAAAAGTAGAAAGTGCCACATACTCTAACCACAAATATGGCTTTCAATACAAAAGGGTCCAAGAATTTATTAAATTCAATGTACAAAAGTATGCTATAGATCACAATTTGTTTAAAAAATAACTACTTTCTTTGTTACTTACATGATTTACCATCAATCCATTCAATAGCTACTGGCTTATAATCTTCTAGATATTCAAATATGTCTTTAGTAGACAGTCCATCTACACCAAATAAATGTATAGTATCAAATCGAAAATGTCTTTCATTACCATCTTTTACACCAGAATTGCGGTATAATAAATCAATTTGCTTTTGTGTTATAACTCTATTTCCCGTAAGACTAAATCCAAAACGTTTTGCCCTTTCTTCAAGTTTAAATGCGTCTACTTTCTCGAGTTCCTGCACGATTAGGCCATTTTTATCTGTCTGGTATAGCTAAAAAGTTATAAAAACTAGTTAATAAATTTTCATAATGGAAATTTTTAATATTGTCATAAATTACTACTCACCAGTGCATGTTTATTTGTGTCATCTATACAAGATTCTTTAATATCTTCAACGTACATTTCACTATCACTCATTTCACCTTCTTCCCTTTCTACTTCCATTTCAGTATCCATTTTATTCTGGATTTGAAAAAAAAATATTCCGCAAAATCTTTAATTCCTTATTATGATGAAGGTCCCCTTCCTCTCCATACTTAACAATTAGAATTGTAACGCAATCTTCTTTGAAATTCTTGTTTATGGTATGTAAATGACGACAAATTGTGTATGTAATACTAATGTCAGACAAAAGATAGTTGCTTAACGTACATACGTGAATTGAAACAGATAAAAGATGATACAGATATCATCAAATTAACGTTATTACAAACGTTGTGAAATCTAATAAAAAAAATTGATAAAACGCATACTCAATCTGTATTTCCCATACATAAACCATATGCTGCTCCAAAGAAGTGTTGGTTGTAAAGTATTGCTACAATATCTAGTATAGAAATTATTTCTACAAATATATGTAAAATAGTAATGTAATTGAAACTTAATTGCAAAGACACTATTTAGTTATTTTTTTTGGTATTCTAGCCATATTCAAAGGGTTATGAAAATGCGTCCACTTTGCCAAACGTTGGATGAAAACCCAGGTGTTTAGTCTAAACCGACCGATTTTCTCTATGGTCTGATTCTGAAATATAAAACTGTTCTACAAAAAGATTGTAGTTTACTAGGAAATTCATATAAATACATCATAGATCATTCTATAACAGTGGCAGATTTCTTTTTAAAATTTTTGTGCATCAATTATTATGGCTTCATATGTAGAAATGAGTTTAGATGACATAATACAAAAAAATAAAAGAGATACTAGGTAATGTATTTCTTTTAGTTGTGTTATAGTGCGCTTTCTCATTTTTTCTACTATTTATAAACTTGTTTGATTAGCAAAACTACTATGTTTTCACTTATTATTTAACTTTTCTTTAATTATCTATTATTAGTGTTTTATTCCCGCCAACGACATTTCAGTATGCTTAAACAGTTCATAATTTCATTTGATTAACGTTGATGTATATATTAGGCAAATAGTACAAAATGAAATGTTTCTTGCCTAAGCTGTATACACACAAATAAGTTATAATAATTACTATTAATTTTATAGGAATCAAAGCAAGATGAAAAAACACCTTTCTTTTCCAAAACAGAATTTTAAAATGATTGATGCAAGAAACAAAATTATATCCAAAAAAAGAACGAAAATCACTGATGCACGCGAGAAATTAGCTGAACTTGCCAAACTAAAGGATGCTCGTTTGAAATTACAGCAAATGAGAGAAAAAAGGGTATGTACAACATTAAAAATAATAGTCTACATAATATGTTTATGCAGTTAAAATATGTACGAATAATGAATGTATTAGAATAGAAAGTAAATTTATTGGAAATGTAGTTTTGTGTAAACAGAAACATGTATGAAAACAATTTCTTAAAAATTTTTACAATTTTATTAAAGAATCAAAAGTTCTTCAATGTAAAATTATTCATTTATACCAATATCATTATGAATGTTTACTACTGAAGTTCATATACATATATATATTCACAATAATTTGTATCCTGATTTTAATGCCTCTGCAATTAACAAAGTGTCTATCTGTACTTTGATGTTTCATCTAGCTTGTAACATTTTATTGACACAAAACTTATAACTGCTGATATATGAAACCTGCTTAAAATTACCCTTAAATATAACCCTTTGGTACACAAAAAGTAATTACAGTCTCCATTCGTCTTGATTATTTTATAAATTAAATTCAAATGGGTGTAGATAAATAAATTTTGTTTACTTTATGTTTCAGCGAGTATTGAATAAAACTAAAGAAGGGAAATTTTACCGAGAACAAGACATATTTTTGAAACCCTTCCATAGAAAAGACAGAGGTAATCCAGATATGTATAATTGTTTAACATATATTTTAATTTACACCTTGTTTATAGTTATAATTTACTATAGTTGCTATAATTACTTTTCCAGTATTTGTTGATCTTTCAAGACAAGTAACCTCACAACAACTGTCTAATTTAACAAGTAATAAGCATATAACAAGATCTCAAATCTTGAACCACAATACCAACAGATTTACAGCTAATCGCACTTTTGGATCTCGTTCTATAGGTAATCATTTTCACACAGTTTTTTTTATGTACACTTATAATAAATATTATAAATTATTAGAATATGAATCAAGATGTAGTTACATTTAAGTCTATTAAATAAGTAAAGTTACAAAAAAAAAGTTACACTGGAGCTCAATCTCTGTTACTGGACTATCTAGGTGGGCACTCCTATTTCTGGCACCAAACAGTAATGTGCAAACTCATTACTGAGTTTATGGTTTAGAAAGTGTTGGAACTAGTGAAATTATAGAAGTAACGAAACTTAACATCTTGTCTCATCTGGGATTTGGTTTCTGTGTGGTGATTTCATAGGAAATATCCAACTATCACATCTTACAAGCCACTCTTAATATTTTCCTGTTCAATTATATAGACTTCCAACTCCACTTTAACTATATGTAGCCGGTTCTTGTGAAATCACTGCACTTGGAACGAAACCTCTGACACAATTAACTCGAAAAAAATATGCGATTGACTCGCTGACACATCACATGTATCGTCAAAAACCACTCCTGCGTCCACCAAGTCTACAGGCAAATGCGACAGATTGACACTTGTGCTGTCCTACAAGCTTTATACGTACAAAGTTTCAGACAGGCTCATTGAGACCATCCGAGCAGCTACTCTCGCTTTTCACGAGCCATATCCCAGAAGACTTCAATATCAGCCTCACACTTCTCCCGGAAGACCTTGCTTTCATATAATATTTCATTCATTTTCATTAATATATACTATCGTAACTAGTACCACATTGTTAAAGACAAGCCTATCTTTTACCATCAGGTGAACATCCCACTCATCTCATTGCTTCATTGAATAAATAAAATCAATTTAATTATATTTGCTATTTTCTAGTTAATAACTACTCATTGAAACCAATAGTACGGACAGTAGAAAATGATATTGAAATTATTGATGACCCTATGGATGGGGAATATGTCCCCAGGAAAAGTTCTTCATCACTGATGAACCAGAAGGCAAACTTGCATTTAAAAATCATTGCACACAATAATGACTTAATTGACAACAAGAGGTAATTAGTGTTAACAAAATTTAATGTAACTCTTCAGTAATTATGTAGTAAAAAGATTTATACTGATGAACTTTTTCATCATGTAAATTATAAATCAAAATTCTTTTACAAATCCATAAAATAGTAGTGCATAATATTGTCATTATTAATATAAAATTTACATAACCTTTACATATTTTTAAGAATTCCTTATTTCAAGGCACAACTCAGAACTATGTTGGTAATAATTTAAGTAACATACACACACAACACAGCTCACTTAATGATCCCACCACTCTGACTCTGGGCCTTCTCTGACAATGTGAGAGCTGTGGCCTTTTTGTCCACCACACTGTCTAAGTGCGTGTTTGTGGATTATATAAATAAATATATCTATTTAAAACAGGGTGATAACTAATAAAGAACCAAGTCCTCCTAGGCCACCATCTATACTTAAAAAACGTCCCATGGCTGCTTTACGAAATGATAAGAAAGATGAAAAAATAGAGAAGCCTGTTTTGGAATACAGAATAATTGTTAGCAATTTACGTAATACTGTTACAGGAGGGGACATAGAAGTAAGTTCAGTAATTTTTTTTAATATGCAACTTTCTAATACACTAATCATATTTATATTCAAAATCAACTTTTTATCTACAATACAAAGACAAACAATTTAACATGGTGTTAAATAGCAACGACATCAGTGGTGTGCACAGGATTATGACACTGGGTATGTGACGGAGTACTCTGCCACAAAAACTTTAATTTTTATAGATTTTTAGCATAGCCATAGCCAAATCATTCCAACAGAACAGATCTTCATGCAAAATATTCGATGTGCGAACGTTTTATTAAAATATATGTGAATGGCAAGTAAAGCAGTGCCTTTCTGCCTATATGGAGCGCTCGCCCCTGAAAGACATTATGAATGATGTAATATTCTCACTCAAAATTTTCAAGTTTAGAAACAGCATATTTTCAATAAAGTATAAAATATTATATATATTTTTACTGATGGAAGATCTCTGTTGTTTTTTATAATAATTTTTTTGATACTTAATACCTCAGTAAAGTCGTATAGGAACATACATCCCGCGTAATCGTTTCGGTTTCTTTTCTTGATTTAATGAATAGAAAAATCAGTAGTTAATATTTTAAAATTTTAATTCTATACAATTGTTATGTTTAGGAATTATTTGGGGATGTGGGTGGGATGCAAGAATCTCGCTTAGTTCGTCCAGGAACTGCTGAAGTAATATATAAAAGCTTAGAAGATGCACAGAAAGCAGTAGACTTGTATCACAACAGGCAATTAGATGGTCAACCAATGAATTGTCTCCTTGTAACACCAAGATCATCATCGACTGTTTCACGGTAAGGTTTGATCATTATCATCGACATTGACTCATTAAATTCTACAGATATCCAAAGCTTTTAATTATTTCTTTGCGCAAATGTAACAAATTGAGACCATTTTGGAAAAACTGAAACATGTTTATCCAACTACAGTTATGTTACTAAAAGAATGAAATTATTTGTATACTGTTAAAAAGTGAATAAACTAAAAATCAAAAACTCTGTGTACTTTAATCAAACTCCCGTACATTAGCCAGTGGCGTGCACAGGATTATGACACTGGGTATGCGGTGGAGTACTCGGTCTCTAAAACTTTAACTTTCATAGATTTTTAGCATAGCCACAGCCAAATCATGCCAACAGAACAAGTCTTGATGCAAAATATCCGATGTGCGTACGTTTTATTAAAATATATGTGAATGGCAAATAAAGCAGTGCCTTTCTGCCTGCATGGTGGAGCGCACGCCCCTGACATTAGCTTTTAAATGCATGTTTTGGTGTTATGAGTAATGAATCTAAAATTTACTTTTTTTATTACAATTCGTAATTTCTTATGTCAAACATGCCAAACACCATGTCTAAATTTTTTTTTCTCTTTCTGTTTTTAGGCTTTGTTGCTTACATACACCCTTGTTCATGTTCAGTAAAAAAAAATAACATTTCAATGAAATTATTGTTAATTATTATTATACTTATATCTACATAAAAAAGAAACAAATTTAATAACTTATTTAATCATATTTTATTTTTGTGTGCCATAAAGAATGTCAATTCCTTGTGAAAAAAATTATTTATAATTATCTTCTTTGTTTTTAGGTCCAGTAGTAAACCAGCATTATACAGCACAAACTCAAACGTGGAACCAGACATTTCAACCTTTCATAAAGTATTATTTAGTAACCTGTGAAGCATAAAAATCTAAATATTTCTATTGCCTTTTATTTTTTAATCATAATAGCTTTGAAGTGTATACTCTTTTTGTCACTAATATGTTCATTATAACATACAAAAATGTTTAGCATTTTTATTTTATATTAACCCCGTAATGCTTGAAGAAATAAATCTTCGAAATGTAAAATTATTTATTATAAATATATGACTAGGTGCAGTTTAGGCAGATAATTAATATCCTAGTTGTGTAAGTAGTTTTCAACTATAAAGAGATAAACGATTCCGTAAATAAAGTACTAAGACGTTAATGTGAATGTACATAACTTTCAAAATATTCATAAATTCTTGTTCAGAGTTTATTATTTTATTAATAGTTATTTTAAATTACATTGTGTCAAATTATTAACTTTATTAATTGTTTTCGCAAATCGGTACCCATTAAAAATGTTGGCCGTGTCTACCATTTTGATTATCACAAGAAGTTTTTTGAAAGAGAAAAAGGTTGTGACTATTATTTAATTTTACCTTAAAAAGAATAATTTTTAATTTCTATTTTATACATTTTGATCAAGATCACCCTTATTTAAATAAAAAAAAAACTTCTGTACCTAGCTTTGCTGATGAATACATTTATATTTCCGGAAATGGAAACCAGTAGACACACATAATAACCATAGAGCAAGAACAGTATTTGTCACTTCCTGAATCAGCCGCAAGCGTGCGTTTCTTTGCCGCCATTTTCTTAATCGTTTTTTGGCTCGGCGTTGAGTACTAGCGCAGTGCCGTTTTTACAATAAGGTTTTTATTAATTACTGCAATACGTGGCACTTAATATTTTCATTTTAGTTCTAAATCCAACGATCTGACATTAAGTTAAGAGCAAAAATGGGGGACCGTAAGTTTCAGTAATTAATGATTACTTTTTCTGATGTTTATTGATTATTAAAATTGTTAATAATACTTCTATTTTAGCTTACGCGTCGAGTGATTATAATACTGGAGGATATTCGTCCCATTATTCGGTTCCTCCTCCTACGGCTTCTTCGGGAGATAATAATTATAGCGGCAATCAACAGGGGGGCTATAATCATGGAGGTTACCCCGGTCAAAATTCAGGCCAAGATTGGAATACACAAAGTTCTGGTTTGTTTCATGACCTGTTTGTTAAAACTGAATGTAAATTTGCTTGTTGGTATACTTAAAAATATTTTGTATTTGTGTTATACTTCGTGCGTGTAACGAAATCATGGTATAATAACTTGAGGAAATGTTCATCAAAGACTTAGTGCATCCTATATTACAATTTTTAAATTGAACTTTTATTTATACTATTATAATGACTTCACTTATGATTTCTCTCAAGTATTGTGTAACAAACTCTAAGAATGTTGCTTCTCTTTAGTGTGTGGTATTTTAAACAAAAAATTCGGGTTTTTTTTAATAAAAGTCATTAATCTACTTCTATACCTTTCAGGTGGTAATAATTATGGTAGTAGTGGTGGTCAATCATCAGGTAATAATTATGGACAAAATTTCAATTCAAACTATGGAAGTGGAGGAGGGTATGAACGCAACAGTGGTGGTAGCAGCAACTACAATACCAGTGGAGGTGACAGAGGAGGAAACAACTACAACAGCGGAGACCGCAGTGGCGGTGGTTCCAATTATGGAGGAAATGACAGAGGAGGAAGTGGATATTCTGGTGGAGATCGTGGATATGGAGGGGGTGACCGTTCCAGCTACAATAGAGATGGGGGAAATAGAGATAGCGGATATGGGTAAGTTGTATTTCTACTAAGCTTTGTTATAAGAGTTGCTCTTTTATTAGTAATTCAAAGATTGTTGATAAGTTTTTGTCACAAATTTTGTGGAGTAAAATTTTATAAAGTTTACATTAATAGTAATTGAGTTAATAGATATTATCTTGATTTATTCCATTA
Organism: Parides photinus; assembly: GCA_018247975.1. Classification (NCBI taxonomy): domain Eukaryota; kingdom Metazoa; phylum Arthropoda; class Insecta; order Lepidoptera; family Papilionidae; genus Parides; species Parides photinus. The sequence continues at coordinate 10,895 of DWHU01000348.1, forward strand.
TTGAAATTGGTGACTGCAAAAATTTTCTTTTAAATAAGTATGTTTAAGCTACTTTATAACATGGATATAGGGTTAATTCAAATAATATGACAAAGGAACATGTTGAGTTTGGAAGTGGTGAATATTTACTATTATCTTATAGTTATTATAAGCTACAAGAAAACTAATAAAATATCACATTAAATTAAAAACAACTTACCATAATTTGACAATTTCAACTTTTAATTTTTAAATTGGTTTATTAAAAAGCTTTCATCATACAAAAAAAAGTGGACATTCATTGAAGGTTTAAAGCACTATAGACACTATCTAGGATCAATGACTCTTAGAAAACAAGTTATTAAAATAAATTAATATAAAGCTGATTTATGATAATTAAAATAATTTTCGCTTTAGTTTTTAATTTTAATATGTAATATAAAATAAAATATAAAAAAAAATTACCGGTGACACTTTAACATTACATATTCCCATGTTTTTTTCAAATCCACTTGGATTTTAACTGAAATACATTTCTTTATTGATTTGTTAATTCAATTTTTAAGTTCATTATTTGCCCCTAACCTAAAATTATTCCAAATTCGTACATTTATTATTTTCTTTTTCACAATCTACATATACATCTGTTATATAATGTACAATATGGTTTAAGGTAAAATAATATTTGCTTTTGATGAAATTGTATGGGCTGGTACATTTATATTACATGAATTTAATAGCTAAAATAAATATTTAATCTAAGACATGACATGACATGCCTGCAGGACATACCTTTGAAGCTGTACTCTGTGTTAAAAATTTATTTTAATTATTTTTACAGCATAAAAAGTCCTTGTTATTAAATTTATTGTAAATAAATTATTATTATTTATTTAAAATCATTTCAATGACATTGTGTGCCTGTCATTTACAAACTAATAGAGAATGCTTGTTATAAATAATATAACATGCATTTTCATTGTCTACACTGAACTATTATATTACTATTATTACAATTTTCATATGAAACAAGACTGTTAAGTCTGTGTATTTATTGCCCCTCGAAGTTTAATTTAGTCAAGCTCATAAATTAATGTACTGCTCCACATTAATACTCTATTTCTCTAATAGATTTATATTTTAAATGAAGAAAAGCATTTATTTAAATTTTTATGAAAAACTTGCAATATTTTTGATATTCGTTAAGATTTGTACTTAATGTGCATGTGACTTCAAAGTGTGCAACATTATTGTCTCCAACAGTGCTAAGAATTTCAAGGTGTCATGGTTTATCATTATGGTAAAGAAAAGGATTCATCCATGGTCTCAGGTTTCTGGTTAAACAGAATCTCGGTGTCAAACCGTCTTCGTGCGCCGTTTGGTGTGCCCCCGGCCTGCCCAGTGTAAACTAAATGGTGTTCTTATTGTTTTAGTGGCGGCGGCAGGGGGGGTGGTTATAATAAAGGTAAAGCTCCTCGCGATTAGCGAGTGGTGCTGTTGTCATATTTTTAATATGTAATATTATAAAAGGGCTGCCAAACTGCGTTCCACAATATAACTTGATTACCGTTAAAACTATTCGATGTTACACACGAATTACAAGTGTGATCACAAAGATTGAAATTTAGGTGTTTAATTCAATACAGAGGGTTAAAAAAGTTTTACTAAAAAAAATGTTGCATATACTTATTTAGCCATTACATTACCTTTGTCAATTAATTACAAAGGAGGTAGTATTTGTTCTTGATATTTTCAATAAATTTTAAGGTTTTCCTTTAATTTGACATTAAGGTTGTTGTTATTATAAATCTATTCTTTTAGGGTAATACTTCATTTTTCAGTTGGTATGTATGAGCAGTTAAATCATTGGTTTTTACATTCCTAAACATTAACTAGGGCACTAAATAGTTAAAACTAAAAAGGAGAAAGTGATGTTAATTTCAAGAAATGGGTTACTGGATAGAATATTTAGACAAAGAAATTGTCAGGTCTTTGCTGGTAAAAGTTGTTCATTATTGGTGCTATTTATTCAATAAGGCTACTAAAATGTTGTACCTCGTGTGTTTATACATTTGGCAGCCCTGTTCAAAATTAAATTATTTTATGAATGGCAATTTACAAATATTTGTTTAATTATGTATAATAATTATTGATATATAAGAGATGGTGTATAAAGAAAAATTCATAGGGGTTTATATTATCCAAACAGAGGGTTTTAAGAGGTTATAGAAACAAGAAACATAATAGGATAATTTTATAAGGTTAAAATGAATTGTCAAACAGTTGGTTAAACATTGGTAATTATTATCTTTACAGCAGGGGTTAATGATATGTATGATTTTCTTTTTCAACACATGGTTCAAACTTTAAATGTACACTAGAAAGCAGAAAATGGTATATTGGGTGGTGTGATCGTTCACTTGCGGATGATTTTTGTTATGAATTAACAATGTGGGTTATTCGTGTTTGTGTTAAAATAATTCAACGAAAATTATCGAAAAAATTATAAAGCCGGTCAAATAAAGTGTTTGTACTATAACGAAGGATATTATTTTCTTTTGCTACGAGAATACAATTTATGATAATATAGGTGGTGGAGGCGGTGGCGGTGGCTACGGCGGAGGGGACCGGGGTGGAAGTGACATGATCACACAAGAAGATACTGTCTTTATTCAAGGCATGAATCCATCCACTACTGAAGATGAACTGTGCCAACACTTTGGTGCAATAGGCATTATTAAGGTAAAGATAGGTCATGTCTACCCTAGATCTTTAATTAACATAGTATTAAGCCATCTTATAAGTTTTATTTAGCACAACTAAAAGAAATGAATCCTCTTCAAAGTCGTGATCAGTTAGTCAGTCAGTGTACACAAAGTTACGAAAACTTATTTCAAGCTGAAGAAATCTAACATATTTGCGTTTAAGTGAAGGAAACGGGCTCACAGTAGTTTAACAATTGTATTCTACAATATAATGTTCATGTTTTCGTTTTATGTATATTTCAGACCGATAAGAAAACTCAAAGACCCAAGGTGTGGATGTATAAGGACAAAGCTACTGGTCAGCCTAAAGGCGAAGCGACAGTCACATATGAAGATAGCAATGCTGCTTCTTCTGCCATAGAATGGTTTGATGGAAAAGATTTCAATGGAGCAACTATAAAAGTATCCTTGGCTCAGCGACAAAATACATGGGGTGGAAGTAAAGGAGGCGGCGGCGGTGGATTCCGAGGTGGACGAGGAGGAGGAGGAGGAGGACGTAGTTCCGGCGGTGGCGGTCGCGGTGGTAGTGGTGGTGGTGGTGGTGGCGGCGGAGGACCACCATCCGGTAACCGAGAAGGCGATTGGCGGTGCCCGAACCCGAGTTGTGGTAATACTAATTTTTCGTGGAGAAAGGCTTGCAATAGATGTAATGAAGAGAAACCTGGTGGCGGCGGAGGTGGAGCGCCACCTGGCGGAGAGCGAGGCAATGGACCGCCAGGACGCGGCGGACGCGGTGGTGGTGGAGGTCGCGGGGGTGGCGGCTGGAGTGCGCGCGGCGACCGCGGGGGTGATCGCGGCGATAGGCGTTACGGAAGTAGTGGAGGAGGCGGCGCAGACCGCAGCGGAGGAGCTCCTGGTGGTGGCGCCATGAGAGGAGATGGAGGGTAAATTACTTTAATTATAAAGCACTTTGTTTATCAATAAAATTCAGTCTTATATGAGCTACATTTTCACATGTAATATATAATACTCAAATTTTATAACGTAGTTGCTGTACCCGGCGTGCGTTGCTACGCTAACAACTAAAATAAATTTAAGGAAAATTATTTTAAAGAAAAATCACTACACAAATATTTAACATGTCATATTTATTTATTTAACAACTTTTTCTGCTGCTTAATGCCAAAGGGCATTCTCTCCCAGTCAACCATAGGGTTGAGCTGAGAACAGTAGTGTGGGTGGTGCAGCATTAAAACACTACGTGATGTATAACATAATACATATAATACGTGATATGATTTGATAAATATAATACACTTACAAAAAGTAAATATAAGTAGTACATATAAATAAACGAGATTAGAATATTAAATAAATACACACATACAGATTGATGATAACTGACAAAAGCAAAGAGTAAGAAAGGAAATAAAAGGAAAGGTCATTGTGACTTATAGTTTTTCCACAACATTCGTTTTTTCGTTTCCCCTGTGTAAAAATACATGGTAAACTGATTGTCATGACAATCGGTTGAACGGGGCAGAAGATGTTACTCTGCAACGCCACCTGGTGGCTAATGGCATTAATAAGCATCTTATACAAACCTCCGTGAAAAAATATATATATATATCTCGCAGAAAAATATTCTGTTGATCTAGTCGCAGCGAGGCAACCCCTTCTGCCAGCAATTTTGAATAGGAACTCAAGCCAGTTCACACACCCGGCGCGTTCGGTAGGCACAGCTCAAGTGAACAAGCCCGTCCAATCAATCGGTCGTTTATTATTCAAAACACTCCCTATTGGTCGATAGGCTAACACAATCTTTTCACTACTCACTTCCGTCATACTGTTTTATCACAAGTTATTCATAGCACAATATTAAAATTTCTTTCGAAAGATGGTGTAAAAATTAATTAAATTTGAATCTCCGATATATATATATATATATCAATTTTCATAATAATGGGTGGCCCCGTAGTTTTTAAGTTCCTCAATGACATACATACAACATTTATTTTTATATATATAGATTCAAAACAAAGGATCTTTCATTATTTTGGAGGATTATTGAGTTTTTACTTATTTCCTGTAACTAACATATTGTTTTTGTTGCAGGGGCCGGGACAGACAGAGGCCGTATTAATGCGACCTTCATTAAGATCAATTAATTAATACTAGTGTTTAAATAAGTTTTTCATTGGTCTGACTGATTGTTGTAGGATTCTCAAATTATTTCACAGATTACTGACCAACATGATAAAATGGATTATAGTCAATATAGTTCCATATATATTGTTACTTACAATGTATGCATTTAATTTTTTGTGTTGTATATAATGTGTATCATTATCATGATACACGTTTGAACAAATTGTATAAAAATAACAGCAAAAGGCAATTTACTAATATGGCTAAACAGATTTTCATTTAATACAAGAATTTTTTTTACCGTTTTCTTATCAACTTAATTAATATGGCTTATTAATACCTATCATGTTTTGATGTGTTGAAATCCATTGAGCCTACATTTAAAATCTCTCCTGTTATAGCTTATAGCCACTTGAATACAAAAATACCTGAGATAAATGAATTCAACAGATCAAATATATAACACTTCATTATTGTTTGCTATAAAAAAAATAAACAAATTGGAAAATGGTCAAATTACTTCAGTAATAATAAGCTTTTATAAGTAATATTTAAGACAGCGGTTTATGAAAACATTCTTCCTTTTGACCATTCACAAACTTAGATTCTAAAATATATATTGTAAGATAATTTAGTACATTGATAGCAGTTTGACTAATTCGAATTGATAGCCAAGTAAGTGTTTTGGGACCTCGGCCTCCGTTCGGAGGTCGCGGGATCGACTCCGGCACGCACCGATGACTTTTCTAAGTTATGTGCGCCTTAAGAAATTAAATATCACTGTCTTTATCCGCCAAGCCGCACTTGGCCCGCGTGGTGGATTAAGGCCAAAGACTCTAATTATAAGCGAAGGCCCTGAGTTCCTGCAGTAGGAACATACAGCGTTTTAAAAAAAAAATTATAGCCGATTATATACGTTAACTCCATTTTGCTTTATGAATAGTTATGAAATTCATTATAGGTGTATTAAATATGTGAATAATAGTACCGTATTATTATTTTTAAATTTACCATAATTGTCTTAAAATTTATCTATAATAAAGAAACGGCCCGAGCCGACACTTCTGAGGAAGTCCTCGAGCATTGCTACATTAAAGGAAGGTTAAAAGCAGGGCACCTCCTGTGCCCGGAAGTGGATATCATTAACCAAAAAAATTTTTTTCATCACTTCGCAGCGGTCTTCATCACGCGTGCCATTAACTTGAAAGTTTAACACTACATCTTTCCACCGTGTTTCTTTTCATTACCAGACTAAGTAAAGTTATAATCCACGGGCAGGATACAATTAAGGAGTATGTATGATTGTGATGATAACATTCACTGATGGTAAGTCTCCGTTGCCGGAGACCGTCTAGGTTGTTACTGCTGCCAACAAATAGATGTGTACAAACACTGCTATTGCGGTTAGAAGGGCATAGTGATTAGTGAAATTACTGGGGTAATGAGACTCGAGATTTTGTCTCATAGCGATGAACACAAGTAGTATAGAATTTACTATACTAATTAGGGTCACGTTGGTTTAAGCAGGCGTATCATTTGCCAACAGATGAACGTTTCGCTCGTCTCTTCGCTTAATCCCGATTGACTACTTAGAAAATAAGCCTTTGTTTGCAAATTGGAAACATGGCCAAGCGCTAGTCTATATTGTACAAAAAAAAAAAACATCACTTGTGGACGGTAGTTAGATGATATTGAAACGCAATTAAGTACTTTCACCTAATTTAATTGCAAATCATTTAACAAAATATTGTGTCTTTTTACCATGAAATATAATAATAAACATCATTCGCCATTTTATTATATACTTTGTTTTTCGGTAATAATATTATTATAAACAACCCTTTTCCATCGCTGGAGGCTCTGGTTTTTCTCTTACAAAGAAAATGTCTACCACGTCGGTCAAATGTGAGTTGGTTTCCTTACGCTTGTCACAAAGACACCAGCGCTATTTGGTTTTATGTTTCTTTAACGACAGAATGATCCATTCTTACAATTGTGTCGCCAGTAATAACTCAACATTGTTTAGCTTAATTTAACGTAAAATTTATTTTTAGCGGATAAACTATAATTTAACATTCTGAGAATAAAATGCTACAACCATTCTTTTATTTATATTATTAAGTTCAAGAAATCAAAACAAATCCATAACTAGTTTCATACAACATTATGAGTATCACTATGAGCGATGGGCAGTATCTTTAAGATTTGGTTTTAAATCTATCTTCTTTGGAAGCTCAACAACCTTATAAGGACCAGTCCCATAATGGTCGCTGCCGCAACGCCGATGCCAGCTTTCCACCACGATGAATTCTCACCCGCCAAGCTCGCGAAATGCTTCAGATGTCTGGATAAATAAATTGATTTAATAATTAAATTTATAAAATCTATGCTATAAGTTAAATATGTGAAATTTCGAGCAAATTTATTAATGAAATCACTAAACGATACGTTTTACTAACCTGTGTTTGCTGAACAAAATCCAAGCAGCTTGAAATTGACTGACCAAAATAATTTAAATAGTATCATCAAATAAATTGAATGTTAAGTTATAGTATTAAACATATTCAACGGACAATTTGATTACTCATTTATATTTAATTAACAATATATGTATTATCAACAGGCACAATATAGTGCAGTGTATGATCTAACTTACTAGCGCCACACTGTTACAGGCAGGTGAATGTCCTGCTTGGAATACTAGTTTTACGACAAATTTTGATAAAATAAATTACTTAAATACTAAATATTTTATAGAACAGATGACATTGGTCTATTGGTTTAAAAATTAATAATCGTATAAAATGCAAACAAGAGTTGTAAAAACCTAGAGAGCTTTAAAAGTTATTACAGTTTAGGTTTTTTACTCATATTTTCGTTAATTTTCTTACAACATGACGTTACCTAGCATGGTAGATTTGTACCGACCAAACTCTGTTACATGTGGCCCCGAAAGTGAACCAGCTACTCTTAAATTGTTAAGGTTATCTTTGTCATCATCATAAATCATACTGCGAATTTATTTAAATTGAGACTTTATATTTCATAGTAAACCATACTTACGGAAAGGCCGCCATCGTGGCAAGTTTGACAAAAACATCATGTTTATTCTCCTTGATGTTAAAGAGCTGCGGCGGAAGTATTTGATATTTGTTGCAGAACACATCCGGCTGCAAAATGTACTCTTGGCGAGCGATCATGGCTTCACCCTTCGTTCCCACTATTAACACAGGAATGTGACTTTCCGCAAAATATTTCTGAAAGGGTGTTTTATATAAAATAAACGTAATATGATGAATAATATATCAAACATACTATTTACGTAATAAAGTAAGCTTGTTGTGTTGAATAAATGATGCATTTTTATTTTTTTTTAATTAAAATAAGCATATACACTTCATCTTTAGATACAATCTAAAATTTTATTTCTATCGTAATTTTATTAATTATAACGTCCTTTACAGAGTTGTCTGGAATGTACATACTTTTTGAGGAGTAAGCATATGTGAAAAATTACAAAAAACCGTGGAACTTACGATGTATATTCTAGCTATATATTCAAAGGACCTGCTGGCGGCGACGTCGTATACAAGACAGGCCACGTCGCAGTTGACCTCGTGCGGCTGCAGCGGGTCCGACACACGGCTTATAGGTATCTTTTTTAGTATCAAATACTTCTCCTGGCCGTACACTTGCACTGTGTTTATGCAACAGTTTTCTGTGCTGTAGCCATCACCACGCTCGTTCACATGAGGTTTAATTTTCTGCGTAATTAAAAGTTTTTTTTTTTAACCAATTAAACTTTGGTTTACACAGGATGAGATTAATGTGGTAGATGGCGAAGGCGCCTGCATATTATAATGTGGCACTAATAAGGATGATATACACTGGACCATGTTTTTCAAAAACCTCTTGAAAGCAGCCACCGAATGTCTAGCCTGGTGGTGTTCTGAAAAATACAATTCCTTATGCTCTTTTATCTATCGAACGACTAGATGCATAGCGGAGTCACCATAGTGTTTTATATATCCCTAGTGTGTTGTCCAAACACGATGTGGGTGCGTGTGTCCAAGAAATAAGTAGATAAGACTGTTACTAAGTCTGTGGGAGTTTTATAGGGAACCACATCGCAAATTAATAAGATCCGGGAACGCAGTCCAGTACAAATATTATTTAATTAAAATACATCTCAAATTTTTTGTACAATTTAATGTACTTTTCCCTCTGATTACAATTAATACTTTTTACATATACTTCATATGATATAGCTCCCATAGAGCAATAATTTTCTTTTTTAACGTCCAAAAATAAAATAATTAAATCGTTAGTGTCCAATAACATACTTAATTTTTTTTTATTTCTGACCTTATGCGCTATTCCTAGGAAACTTCTGCAAATGGAGGTTTTTCCGCATGATCGTGGACCAATCACGTGGCACTGATAGACGTTACGACTTGACTGCTTCTTCGCAATGTCTATTTTCTTTTCCCGAGTTACTATCAAAATAAATATTATTCTTCAATAAATACAAATAGTCAAGAATGTGAATACAACAATATTTACTTAAATTAAATTGAGTAATTTAATCTGTAATTGTAGGCATATGACTCTAATTTTACAGCGAGGATGTTGATGGTGAAATGTATCGCCCAAAATAGTCTGGCTTTTATATGATGGAGGCTCAAACACAGCATGCAAGAGTTTTACAAATTCATAGCAGTAGCTAAAGGTGTGACCACCAACCAAACTTGAAAATATATACCCTCTAAATTGAATCTGAATCTTTGATATTCAGCTAAATTAGCTGTTAACGCCAATTTGGTTTTTTTTTTTCAGAAATTAAGTAGGTTAGTTTCGTTGAGTCTTTTCGTCGCCTATACCACAAAGCCTGAAGACGAAAGTCTTCGACCAGTACGTGCTCCCTGTACTCACTTACGGTGCTGAAACGTGGACACTGACAGTGCGACTACTCCATAAGCTCAAAGTCGCTC
>DWHU01000349.1:0-20686 GCA_018247975.1 Parides photinus
GGATAAAGCCAGTGATATTTAATTTCTTCAAGCGCACATAACTCAGAAAAGTCATCGGCGCGCGCCGGATTCGATCCTGCGACCTCCGAATCGGAGGTCGAGATCCCAAACCACTCGGCTATCACTGCTTCAACAAAATAATTTAATTGAAAATTATTTATTTGACCATAATTATCATTGATATAGACAGATAACGTATTATCTAATTTGATATTATTTTGTGTTGCATTAATCTAGTGCAGTCAGTAAACGTACAAAAAAATATTGCGAGTCGCCGGCTACTGTTCTGCGAATGATGAATAATAAACGACCGGACAACAAAGCGTTTATACGATCACCAATTTAAAATGCTCCACTGCGCCTCAAGTGGTCACTTAACCAATATACGACTAGAATACATCAGGCCCAGGTCCAATAACATTGGGCGAGTCAAAAATAAAGCAAAGACAATTGCAATACAGTTGCAACTGTCGCGTTGACTGTATGTACGTGTAAACAGATACACAACTTTTGTTATATGAGAAACAATGCAAAGTTTATTTTTGTACATCTGTCAACACAGTTGTTAGTAATCTTCAAGCCATCTGTGCTTTCTAAATCTGGTGTTGGGACTCGACCAGCAGGCAAACCTTCTATAAATGTACTACTAATGAGACATTAACAGTCACCCAGCTGTTTTCGGAATCGGGAGCTTTGAACGTCTGTAGGGCATTCATTACCTACTAAGCGCACCCAGGTTAGCAAATACGAGGAGCCGAGACAAGTTACAGTTACCCTGGGGTGTGTTTACGCGAAGTATAGGAAGCCACTGCGTGCGCTCAATATAGGCAGAAAGGCAGTGCTTTACTTGCCATTCATAGATAAGTTAATAAAACGTTCGCACATCAGATATCTTGCAACAAGACTTGTTCTGTTGGCATGGTTTTTGAGTTAGAGATATGTCCCGTGGCTGTGGCTATGCTAAAAATCTATAAAAGTATAAGTTTTTGTGACCGAGTACACCGCTGCATACCCTATGTCATAATCCTGTGCACGCCACTGCCACTGAAGCATTCTGTAAGAGATCCTGGAATCTCCCGCAACGCACTGACGATGACCACCAAGGGGGTTGTAGTGGATAGAAATCCCTCATAACCCTGCCTTCCTAGAAGCAGTGTATTGTTAAAAGATTTCCCCCACGTTTACCAAAAAATGTCACCATGTACTGCAGCCTTGATCCAGAAAACATTACTGTGTTTCGGTTTAAAGAGTGTTGTGGATAGTGAAATTGCTTACGGGTAATGAGGCTTGAGATTATAAGTCTCAAGGCGACTCGCACAATGTGGAGCTAGGTATATCATTTCAACTGGTGCCAAGTTGTTATGAGTTTCGCTCATCTCGTCACTACGTAGCATGAAAAAAGTTTTAATCATAATACATATTCCAACACAACCCACAAGTTATTGCAATAAACGATGCAGTTTGTGCGAATTCTGTTAAATTACATCCACACAAAAATACATTATGAAAATGCAAAATTTTATTCAAGCGGCACACACGCAAGCGCTCCATTTGGTTAATATTTCCTTTTACACAATCCTAAAATAAATAACCACCGTCGCTTGCTCTAAATAATTCGTCGATTAATGGAACATTTGCTAACAATTTTTTTAACTTATCATTACAGAAACGTCTATAAGAAATATTGTATTCTTCTTCTCCTTGTGGTGTACTCCGGCTAGTAGAGGTTGGCGGTCACTTCACCATATTTAGCCCTCACTCTAGAGAGACGGAACATCAGAGTACTCCTTTTGTTAGCTACTTTGCCCATCGAGATGACTTATATCAGTTCGCACCAATCGTGACAGAAATATTATACTTTTTTTCGGCACAAAAAAAAATCATCAAAAAAGAACCTATAGGCCTTAAATGAAACGGAAGTTTTCGTTAATTAATAATTTTCGTGTTACATACGAACATAAGAGTTATAAAACCAATAACTAATCACGCTTTCCATTTGACGTGCGAGTTAAATATCCGGTTCCGTACCACGTACGACGAAGTCCTTTCATAATCACCGCTTGCTGAGTGATCAACGGATACAATATTAGTTGCTTCACCATTTATGGAGAATAAATATGTAACGGTATCAGGGAGGTGATTTGGTGATCAATTGTTCACATTTTTTCGTTTATCCATCCACCAAAAAGAAGAGAATGTTTACATGTTAAATTTAAAATATCATCTCTATTGTTTGTATATTAGTAAACTTTTCTGTTAAAGATAAAATTGGTTTAAGTGTATTGAATAGCTAAAACCAAGTATATGGAGATAAAAATAAGATGCATTATTCATAGATGACTAAAACGCTTAAGTTAGATGGAAAGACTGAAATAAGGAAATGCCAATGAGAGTGGTTATTTATCTGTTTCATAGGTATTGAATAAGTTTATATGCGCGGACAGCTCTTTCAGGCTATTAAAATTAATACCCTCGAAATCAATCAACTCCGGAAATAAACAGAGGATGGATAAAAATAACGACAACTTTGTTCAGTGTGTGTTGTTAATTAAATGTATGACAATATCTATGAAAATTTTAAAAAAGTCGCAAAACACATAAACAAAAATCGAGAGATCTTAAAAACGCAATCGAGAATAAAGAATGCCTAATTGCAAGATAACTTTTCGGGATTTTATTCATATCCTGATTGTAGCATCGCTAAAGAGACTGAAATCAATTAGGAAAACCTAACTATTCATTGTGCATTCAGTAAGGATTTATCGATAAGATGTATTTATTAATTTGGTTAAGCTTTGTCATTAGGTCGTCTAGTTTTAGACATTTGTAATTTTTACTATCGAAAATTTATTTTAATAAAATTTTAAAGAACTTGACCACTGGTCATCCAAATTAACTTTTGTGTTACTAAATATGTACGAATTCAATTTTTTTTTTTTAGTGTTCATAAAAGTTAATTGTCTTATTCTGACGAATAAGAAACAAAAATGACGATTACAGTAGTTTTTTTGATGACTGTAGGTAAACATTAGGCAAATTAAATAATTAGACATGATGATTAGTGAGCTATTTTGGTAGTATAACCTACATAACGGTCAGAGGAACGCTCCGTGACTGACTCGATCACATTCACATACCAGTGTATTTTCATTATGAATATAATGACAAATTACAGGATTTGGTAAAAAAAATAAACTATTGGTGTATGTTACATTAGAAATATATTTCTGAAACATAATTTTTAAAACAATAAAATTGAAGCCATTTATATATAAATTACAACGACACGGTCATCATAATAAATCGTTATTCTTATATCGATTTTACTTCGTGAAGACATTAAGGAATGGTAACAGAATACGTCACCCACAAAACTAGGTAAAGGTACGTGTTGCTGAGCCGAGGTTGTGCCTAAAAAGGTAAGACAAGCGGTCTCAATATGTGCATAATATGTCGGAGTCAAGGTGTACGACCTCAAGACGCTTCGAGCTGATTGAGCACACTCGGAACAGACACTAAAATCTCCGATAAGCGAAATCCTATCGACAGTAATGAATCACAATACAGTTAAAAGTCAACGCACTTCACTCTCTGCATAGAACGGCAGTCGTTAACACAAGTCGCGATCACGAACTAAACTTTAACTGCAACCTAAAGGCGAACGGCCAGCGGTAGGCCTCACCAAAAATAGCATCCGGCAATGCACCAGGAAACCCCAATGATGGTTTCTTAACGGACTGTAAGCTTGAACTACTCCTTTGTTCAAAATGATGACTCAGATAATGTTACACTAATAATTTACTAAAACAAAAACGGTTTAAATCGTCAAAATACGATTTTATGTTACTTTCGATCAATCGGAAATATTTTAATTAGAACTGTTACAATATACAGCTATACAGTATGATGATAGAAATAAGAATGAAAAGGTTTAAACCACACGTGTAAAGATGCCAAATTTCAGCTTTAGCTGATTCTAAAACCATTCAAAACTGGCATTAGGCCAATCGTAACGTCGAACATCGCCTAGTTTATTAGGTTTATTAGACATGTGCTAAATAAAATACTATGATAACTATACAAAATAACTTTAACAGATTTAAATGTAAATAAATTATTCTTATTTTTTGGTTACTGATTAATTTAATAGTAATGCATTTGTTGTACAAATTGTAAGTGGTCTGCATTGTACAGCTTTAGCCTTTTCCAGATTCTTTCAATTAATTATAATTTATAGCAAAAAACTTACAATTATCAAAACTGCTTACTTTTTGTTATAACAATTTTAGTAATTATAATTAATAAAATAAACAATATCCTATACAAAGATCATTAGGTAATGAGTTCTAAATAACGAAGCTCAAACTATACGTTTCTTGAAAAACAAGATACAGAGCATTGAAAGAACAAAGGACTTTATTTGATTCACAGCTTTCACTACTTTATTATCTTTAGATATCCACTTAATTTTTTATTTGTTGAGCACATGTAGTAATACACCTGTAATTTCACAGAATGATACAATTAGCAAGTAGTTATAAAGAAATACATTATTTTTTAAAATTACCCTGTACAAGTCAATTTTCTTATTAATTAAGAGTTTAAAGTGAAGAATTAATTTTTTTCCGCATAAACCAGGCGAGTTGTTTTAAAATAAGTCTCAAAACAATCCAATTTGATGCCTTTATTTATAATGTATTTCTACAGTTATGGTTCTCATAAAAAAATGAGCATACATATTAACATTGAACTATAAAACAAAGAAGTGTTAAAACATTATTGCTTTGTCACGGTTTTTTTTATATATTGACCCACTCAATCTCCTGTGAAAAAGAAGACAGTCAGTGGCTTAGGGCCGGGTCTTTGCCTTGGGTGTTAAAGTTAGATAAACAATCAAGGTAATACTATAATCTCCAATATTATTTATTATTAAATAAATCAGAAATATTTGTGATTATTTATGGAACAAGTAGCGTGCTACAGGCCTTTTCTTCTTTGCTTCGCATGTTTTTGACAACACAAGGTCAAGTATGATTACAAGAGTAACACCTCAGGTCTCCACTTAATGTTTGTTACATGTGGACTGTTATTGTTTTTTTAACACAGTGTAAGTTACAATTACACCATACTTCTACAAAAAACATCCCTTTTGTAATTATAGTACGAGTAGTATTAAAGTATATCTGTATAGTGGATATTAAGGACCCTATACAAAATTCATAAACCCGAAAATGGATTTACTAAAGATATTCCTTTAAAAACAGTGCAAAGCTTTTTCTTAACAGTTTGTCACAGGGAGCCGACAAGAAATCTTACCAATGACTATTGCTATATTTTCAATAAAAATAATAGAAAAACAAAATACTAAACAAGATAGGACCATATGAAATGTGTAATCAGAGTGATTAAACTTTTGAAAATAAATACTCATTAGTCCAAGAAATGTGGTAAAATAATTAATACAATGCGATAATATCATTAAATTATATTTTTACCACTTAGGGAATTAAGAAGTAATAAAATTATTTACAATCATTATGTATGAACGAAAACAACATTTAACGAATATTTGTTACTAAAGACAAAGAAATTTAGTTTACAAAAATATTAGACTAAACGTCACAATTACACAATAAAATTAAAAAAATCTTATTCTTATATTATATTATATAATACTTACATAACTAATCGGGAAATTATTGACGATATCATATTAATAATCACATAAGAAAAATGTTCGCAAAAATAACCACTAAAGTAAACATGACAAAACACAACCGTCCAGAACTAAGACTAGTCCGCCATGTTAAACCGAACTGATGTTTTGATCACGTGATCTCAATAATCAATAAAACAATTCGTTCATAAACTTGTTCCAAAAAATATTTAAAAATCTTAATGAAAGAAACTAAAACCTGCCATTTTTTTAAATGAAAAGTTTGTTTAAAGAAAGATCAATAAATTAAAAGGGTTTAGTGATTGTTGTTCGTAATAGTTGAGAATAAATTTCTTATACATTGCTTTAAATAACCTTAGACATTTTTGTTTTTTTGCGTTAAGAGAAATGAATATTTTTTTGTAACACTTTTCTTGCGATTTTTGTTTTTATACAAATCTAATTCTTCTTTAGTTTAAATTACTGCCATCTTCTTACACAAAACAATTTATAATTTACCTGCCATCTATTGGTTACATTAGAAACTAATATGAACAGAGAGAATAGCTAAAGATTATTAAGCAAGTAAATTAAAGAGGTCCTTAAGTTCAAGAAAAGTTGCAGGTTTAAGGTGTTGTTTTAAATTTGTCGGTGTACTATGTTCATCACACGAAGCTACCTTTCAGCCTGGCCACTACACAAAAAACTGTGTTATATGTACGTTGTCTTGAGTTACTTCGTTTTGTACGTAGTTTCCTTTAGCACTACGAGGAGTGTGACGTGTTATGGCGTTTATGCGTTTTGTTTCTTACGTTTGTGTAGTTTTTTTACAGTGAATAATGTGATTGTGTAGTTCGTTATGGCATTAAGATATCGCGAAGATTTAGTTGGCAAACGATTTCTGTCTGTGAGTGGTGTGACAAAAATTAACGTGAATAAAGTTTCCGAATGGGGATGGAAAGCTGGTGTTATCAGAGCAGCCTCACTCAAAGATAACAAGAATAAGGAGCTGCAGGTAAAAGGAGTTTTATCTCTTAAAATATTCCAGTATTTAAGAACTGGTTTAATTCATAATTTGGTTTGTAATTACTTTTAACGTTGTCAAATGTTTTCGTTTTCATAATGCGCGCGTTCTTTTTTGAAATAGTTTGTATATGTATAAATAGGTCCATTTGCTTGATCTTTGCTTGTATTGCCTTTTAAACGTTTTCTGTTAAATTATTGTGCATACATATTTAGCGAACATATTAAAGAAATTTTATTTACTAAAATGTGTTACGAATTAATATCAAATTTACGTACGCAAAGTTCACCATATAGTTTATAGGTGTTTTCTTTCATGTAAAGATGAGACGGGGAAGACGTTTGACTTGTTGGAAGTAGTGCCAACTAAGTTCACCTAAGTACCATAATATTACCTATCTACAATATGGCGCACGTAAGAATTAATTCTTGCTATTCCAGTAATTACTTTTGCTGCAGTACTTTACAAACCGGAACGGTTGCTAGAAATAGGAACTGCTATGGCTGTGTTACCACTAGTGGAATTCTTCTTCAATTATTTTAGGCTAACAAATTAACGAGTTTTCTTTTAAAATTTTTGATTTTCTTACACCTTTACAAATTAACATTTACACATAATAACGGGTTTGCTAAAAATACGTGAAAACCCAAACGATGCATCAGTATTATATCACTAAGGTTTTAAGTTTTTGAAATAATAAAAAAAAAAATAAAGTTTTACTATTAAATTTATTATCGATAATGACTACAGAAACATTTTCAATGTTTTTATTCAATAACATGCACTTTTTTCATAACCTACACGTTATCGTAAGTCTCCTATAATTAGTTCATGGACCGGGTCCGTGAGCCCGGTATCAGATGAATTAAGTTAAAAAAAACAATTAAGCAGAATACATCAACAGAGAATAGAGATTTCTACAGGAGTATGAGCAGCTCTGTAAAAAGTTTTAAAGCAGATTGTTTAAAGATTTATAATACGTATAATATTTGAAGGATTGGGTGCGCCGCTGACGCAAAAGCGAATCTAAACGCTAGCCAAGATCTGAAGGAAACAAGATAACACTGCTGTATATATCGTGATACACAGCACAAGTTTAGATATAGTTGTTTTCATTTAATATTAACTCAAATTTTCTAACTACAACTTCAATCGTAATCACCCGCAATCAAACCTTCAGTCCAGAATTGTTCCCAGCGGCCGTCTAAGTAGGTACCACCGCAGCTCCTGTTTCTGTCGCCAAACAGTAGTGTGCAAACATTATTGTTTTTTTTTATTTTAAGGGCCTTGTAGTTAGTGAAATTACTATGGAAACGAGACTTAACGTCGTATGTTTCCTCAAGGCGACGAGCGCAGTGTGGTGCTGTGTGTACCATTCTAACTGAACGTCCTGCTCGACTCGTATTGAATAAAAAAAATATTTTATACATTCAGTTATGTATGAAAAGTAATATTAAATAGTTTAATAATGACGACCTCTTTAACAAACGTATTTTTTTTTCTAATTTATTGTTCTACTGTAAGTAGCTAAAATCTGTTAGTTGTTACCGTACCTGATTAGTTAATGAATATTGATCTATATTTAGGTGCATTAATGTGGAAAAATTGGTTACGTAGCGAAATAAATTTGATCGGATTTTATAGACAATAAGAAAAAGAGAATCTATCGATAACTGAATTTGCTTAGTTTGACAATTCAGCAATACCTTTACCTGGCGGACCTGTAATTAAGAATGGGTTTACGTCAGCTATTCATTAACGGAGCGAAATAATCGAACGACGCCGCTGCCTTTCCGTCTATTATATTAATGGATAGCATTTGTCACCGTAGCACTTCCGCAATTACGATGTCGCAATGACTAACCAGCCGATTTGTTTACATCAATAGCCATCCATCCATCGAGTTGTTTGTTACGTATATCGTGTATGGAACGGTTCAAAACCGAATGCACATGGCGGTTGGTTCGTCGACCCCGCCCGCTCTCACCGCGTTCGATGCACCGCCCGCCGCCCGCCGTCCGCCGTCCGCCGTCCGCCGCACGCCGCACGCCGCACGCACCCGAGCCGCGCTACAGAACTAACCCACCCGACTCGCGCTGCGGCCGAAGCGAAAAACGAAAAACAAATCACAGACATCGCATCAACGCCAACAAACTTTTTCTTATTGCTTTCTATTTAAAATTCGTAACGTGGAAACCAATCCCCGGCTCAAAGATATTATTAACATCAAACACATCATCAGGTCTTCTGACGAAAATACACATAAAATCAGTATCTTTAAAATAAGTGTTAATAATCTTCATTTGGACTTTACGAACAAAATCTATTATATATATATACTCGCTATTTATCAGGTGGGATCGCAGTAAAACGTTACTCCGTATAACAAAAAAAGATATTCGTTGCTAGTTGTTTTGCTTGCCAAAGATTCATATGTCACTTTGTCTTATTTATAAAATAAATTACGTTAACGGATGGAAGTAAAAATTTCGAAATAAAAGTCGTAAAACATTGTTCGTGTTACATAAAAAACCTTATTATCTACTGTTTAAATTTATGTGAATTTATATCAAAACAGGTATTAAAAAAAAACTAGTATATACGTATAAAACTATGATCACAAGCATTTTTAATGGTCTTGGTACTACCACCATGTTGTTCTGTTCTTTTATTGAATACTATACCGGATCGTTTTATATAACTACCCTTTTGCGTCATATTTAATAGCCACAAGCCCTTTATTGTTATCTATAGGTCTCGTGACGCCGGTGGATGCTGATAGCACTTGACCGATCTATGCAAAGATCTGTGTTAAAGGCCTAATTATCGGTTGTTAATGATCATGATGATGCTAGTCATCTGCCTTGCAAAATCTTTTGACCTTTTCTATTGATTTTGTTAATGTTTGCACATTTTTGAGTTGGTTACTTTTGTTGTTCTTGTCTATCTTCTCTATTACGTTGATATCATAATATTCCTGAAGAAAAAGTCTGTTTGAATAATAAACGATGCTATTTCGTATCATCAATTTCGTGTTGTCACGATTGTGATTATATGTGTTTGATAGTCGTTATGATGTACGGTGTCTGTGGACTTTTATATAATTTCATGCGTAGCCATCGAACAACCAGCACGATTGTAAAAAGTATCATATTTACGTTTTTGTTATTATTTATTATTTTATGTTAATTTAGAGTTTAATTCAAAGCGATTCGAAACCTAAATCGTAGAGCGACGCGTCTGCCCGCCTGCAGTGCTCCTTATTTATAAATAGACGAAATGTCTTCGTAACGCTGCACCGCTCTCCCGCCGAGAGTGAGAAACGCCAGAGAAACAAACTTAACTAGGTTATCCACACATCTGAGTTTATGAAAGATCAATCTTGTTAAATCTTTGGTTTATTTATAGAACATCTTCCGTTTGAGACTTATTACGACATCCTTACCGCCATACCCTTGGCGTACTTTTAAGATCACCTCAAAGTATATTTCAAAAAAAAGAAAAATATGTTTTACTGTAACTGATAGTAACATTACCAACCTGCAAATCGAGCATTGCGAATGATGTAAAATTTTGTGGCATCGACGGAAAGTATTGATGATATTAAACATATACTTTTTGAACCAGGTTCACTCTAACTAGGAAGTATCTAAAATAAAAGATGAACAAATACATTACGTTATGATGTCCAAAACTACGAGTATAACGCTCTTTTCTCCTAATACTCCTACTCGAAATAGAGTAAACTTCCCTTGATCTGTAACAGAATTGCTATGGGTTTTAATTTGTGACAAACCCTATATCATGTTAAACAGGAAATCCAAAATTGCAGAAAAATAACCCTAGGTCTTCACATTTTTTAACTTATACATTGTGTTTGAATTAAAATTGTCTTGTATTTAAGTATTAAAATTTAAAAGTTCAGAGGAGGTACATAATATATGTTTATTTATTTATTTAGATTGGCCATTTTTTTAGGAACGTAAATATTATAAAATCATGATTCTAATATCAAAATGATACTCTGCGTTCGTGGATTGATATGTATGAATGAACTGGAATCATTATTTGTTCTACCTTTACATACGTACTTTTACGTAGATTTTATGTAATGATTGACCTGTTATTAGTTAAAAAATCTATGGTTTTTTTATTAATTTAAACTAATACACGTGCTTCCCTCGTATCGGGCACGTGTTATGTTCGTGTGTCAGTGTCTTTCCACATACGTTGGCTGATAAACGTAATATGTGGCGGATTACGTTAGTGTAAACTATTTCTTGTACTTTATGACACTTGTTATCATCGGTTCAACATGAATTCATAAAAAAGGTACATTACTGATCTTTTTGTATTTACTTTATTACAAATAGATGTTAAAGTGTAACTATAGCATTTCTTCTACGTATCGATCTGTGCTATGTAAAATTACGACCTCGATCTTTACTTATTGTAATGCTTGACAACCCCAGGCACACTCGTCGTTGACTTTGATCTACATTTTAGAACAGATTTTAAAACAAAGTTATTGTTGCTAATAATCAACTAAATCCGAACTACGAGACAAAATTTAATTGTTAGTATTCATTAAAATTTTCTTAAATTTTCGCATATTCGTTACAACTTGTGTTGTACTCCTTTTGCTATTAATCAAGTTATCATTGCTTCAACAAAAGTTATTTTAATAAGATGTAATATTTAATTTTAGTCATTATGAATTTCCAGCATCATCGCGTGATGTAAACACAAGTTTAAGCACTCAGTTTTCGCCGCTTCGGCTCTTTCTTTTCGCGACCATTTTATTGCATAAGTTAGTTGCAACTTAACCTGAGGGGTTAAAGTGGAACACACTAACTCAAATTACTACTTGACTAGAGGCCTGCGTTGTATCTAAATATTTCAGCTTTTTCTTCTTAGCTAAAATAAAAACTGTATTTTTATCGGTGGCCGCTTTCACTTTTCATTAGCTGAATGGTTACGGTGGTACAGCAGCGTCTATTTTTGTTGGCAAGCTAATTGACGCACGCATTGTGATGCTGTACTGGTAACTTCCGTGTTACTGTAATAGTAGTTATCAGTTATTCTCAGGTAAAAACATCAAGTTGCCTTGGCGTTTTGTGTTATAAAAAATATAGTATGGTAATAATTTTGTGTAAACTAAGAAATATTTCCTATAAAATTATTGAATTTGAGTTGTTACGAAATTAACGGTACGGTCTACCGAATGTCGAATTGAGATCAAATAGAATACTTTAATCAACAAAATCATCCGGCTGATATCTGTGTTGTGCAAGAGCGTTGTGCACAAAGATCGCGAGGGCGATGGGGGAAGTGGGTCACAGGGGCGCGGAGGGAGCCCTTAGGCCACTTATCAACCGAGCGGGCTGTGCCGCGGTAGGCGGCGAAAGCCACTACAATTTTTTTTTGATACCTACTACAATTTCTGTTCGTAGTCGTATAATGAAATAAATATAAAATTTTCTGCGACATCATTAAATCTTTACAATGTCTATAACATAATGCTTACATTAGTTAGTTGAGTAGTGTATTGCTGACGGTTAATCTCCATTGCTGGAGACCTTCTACCTAGGTAATACCGCAGCGTTGTTACTAGTGAAATTACTGGGGTAACGAGACTTAACATCTTATGTCTCAAGGCGATGAGTACAATATGGTATTATGAATCAGAATCCTAGCTAATGCCACATAGTTATAGACGAGCGTATCATTTATCATCACGTCAACGATTCACTCATAAAGGTTTCCAGCCGATGAGGTTGTGTGATACAATCTACTAATCTCAAAAAACTAATGTTTAAATTAAACATAATCACTGCATTAATTAAAGTTTTAAAATTCACTGAGCAGTAGGACTAGAACATGTTACAGTACCAGTTTTCAATCATCACTTTAAGCATCTCCGGAAGTAATTAAACTTTAAATATACCTTCCGTGCTGTTTCATTTGTGGACGTACTACGTTTTAATATTTAATTTAAAAAATATAAGCTACCAAACTTTTATGTAACTAAACAACCTTTGGTATCTGTTCTATGTTTTTTAAATTAATTCCAAACGATGTAAAGGTTTTAACCTTGTTTTCGTAATTGTTTTTATTATGTTACATTATATTATATTATGTTATATTACACCCAATATAATATGAAATGATATTTATGATGATTTGATGATTGTGGCGATGATGATCGATGATAATATTGGACGTTCAAAAAATATAACCCGTGAACTTTTGTTTTAGTTACTAACAGATTATCTTAACGGTTAGGAATTGTTGCAAAATCAATTGTTTTATTAACCTGGTTTCGTTTTTCAGTCATGTTTTTTTTTTTATGTGGCATCGATTGAAAGTGAGTCAGTTAGTGTAATGACAACAGTGTCATTGTTTGTTAAAGGCTGGCGAAGCGACCTCGCTCAAGCCCTTCGCAACCTGCGCGGCCTCTGTGCCATCGACGAAAATAATGCTCGCAACACGTTCTCGCGACTCCCTTGCGCTTCAATGCCATCTTGTTTGTTAAATAAATACAGTTAAGTTAACAGTTAGTACAACTTAAGTGTATATACAGAATAAAATAATGTTTGAAATAAAAATAAGCCTGCAGCGCTTCCTTTCCGCCTACCCAAATTTCATGTAACCTATGTCTATAATACAATCCCGCAAACTGTGCCAGATATGCCTCGTCACAAATTGGTAAAGTACTAAAAAACAATGATAATTTAAACGATAATAATGTTTGGAATAAACACGCATTAATTCTTGAGTAGTATGTTAATAAATACGTAAAAAGAATAATATAAAATACGTTATATGTATAGCCCCCTGAGTTTTTTTCGGAACGTTTTTCTCAGGCATCTTTACCGAATGAGTCATAGATCTTGGCATTCAAATAGTGAACCAATGTGAAATGTTGAATTAAAAAATTGCAGGCCTATACACTACAAAGATAAATCTTTTCGTTATTTGTCGTAATACTAGCGAAAAGAATAGAATCTGTTTTTAATGCATAAAATACCCCAGCAAATACATGCTGCTGTCCGAATACCGTGGTATAAGAAACAATGCCCTGTCCATATGTACATGCTTGAAAATATCATTGTCCACAAAACTTGACTAACAACACTTTTAATTATTCAGTAACGTTGCAATGGTCTAGGAATAGAGCACAAAAGCCAGTACTTTCTAGCCAGACTCACTCGTTTTGCCTACATTTACGTACAGCGAGCAACGCACGTTGAACAAAGCATGCAATTGTCTTATACGAAGTTTCTTTGTTGCAGTAATACAAAAGACGAATGCTTATCGCTATTTATTACATGTATATTGTGATTAACATTGATATTTATAACTCTCATTACAACAAACCTTACATGGAAGTCAAATTAGAATTTTTTTAATAATATCGATAGATCTATGTTATTACTGTAGTATTCTAAAATTCAGTATATACTTTGACAAATTTTTTAGCTATGTTTAGATTGTAATTAGATTAAGCGCGAACAGACGCTTTGTGTGTTCATATGCTATTCCTCGGAGGTATTATACAAATAATCCTTTCTAATTGTAGTATAGCAACGTAAGGATACTACGGTACGCATTGAATATCACGCGTGTAGCTCGCGGAAGATTAGAAATAGCATTCAGACATACCTCCCGAAAGCGTATGACCTAAATACTCTACGAGTATATTATGTTTTCTTTTTCTGTTCCCCTTTATAATTGAAAAATAGCAGTTTTATACGTACATTAAAAATGTTGCGCATACATTCTATGTATGTTAATTTGGAGATTTTGTGTTTAGCGTATCCTACAGAAATGTAATAGATTCAGTTCCTCTCAAATTTTCTCCTTAGTTCTGTAATGTTTCTACTATTGCTGATGTAACCAAACGCAATAGATTTCAATAATTCTACTGATTTTTTTTTTGAATTTTGGTGTGACTACTTCACTTTTGTTCAAAAAACGTTTGAAAAACACAAAATATCCCCAACAAGGATTTTTTTAATATATTGAATGTACTTACTATCGAGGTTAAAACTTCTGTGTGTCGCTTTCAATGCAAATACCAACCTGGATGTGGCTTTCTTTGAAGTGAAATGATGGCGCACATTCATTTGTGTGCATTAATAAATTATAGGCCATTCAACCTATTTATTTGCGTTTTATATCTTTGTCAACGTCTCGGTATAATGTAGTACTCTTTTCCAAAAATACAAAAATTACTTCGAGGTGGTAAATAAAGGTTACTATAATTCAATATAGAGTTTGTAGTATGTATTTTTGTAATGAGTTTGGAAGCGGCGTACGAATATCGTATGTTGATCGCGTCGATAGTTGATGTGGAGTTACCGCAATAACAAATATTGAGCCTAGAAATAATTAAGGTAGGCATAATGAAACGTTCGCGATCAACAATAAAGCAGGTCTCCGCGGACGCAATAAACGTAGATTGTCGGCAGTCGGAGCGATGCAGGAAACCCGCGCTGGGCACGCGACGCGGCCTAACAGAGCGCGACACGGGATATTAACTGTATATTATACCTACGGCGCGGATATTAATCTATTACAACATATGTACATACATAATAATATAATAAACAGCCCACTTAATGAAACCTCTGCTGGAAGTCAGGGTGTTCCAAGAAAATGGCCGCTATTGGAACACGTCAAGTTCAAGCTGAGTAGAAATCAAAGCTATTCCTCTGCGAGACGTATACCGTACACGATCGCCTCATAAACTGATCAATCACCGTTTCTCATACGTATATTGAAAATCAATAGTGAGGAAAACAAATTTGTATGTAAATGAGGGTTCTAATCAATAACATTATTTTTGTTAGTAAGACCATTTTGTTATGGGAAAGGGAAGATCTTTTACGATCATCATCACAACGGATAGATTTTCACTGCTGAACTTAAGTCATTTGCATTGTTTGAGAATAGTAGCTACCAACGATAATTAATATCGTCTGTCAACCTTTTTCGATATTTAGTAAAATTTAATGATGACTAGTCTCCACCATCAGTAGATACCATCGTAGCTCCTAAAAATTGTACTGTGGAAACATAACCGTATTTGAATCACTGGTTTTAAATAGCCATCTATCTAAACTCAAGTTTCAAGGACAAGAGCAACTTATGGTGTAGTATAACTAACGCCATATTTGTATGGGCAGGTTTATACTTATCATTAGGCAATCGCCGCTAATAACGTTGAGTAGCATAGAATAGAATGTGTAGTGTATGAGCTTGTGGAAAATAGGTATAAATGAAATACTTCTTCGGAATAACTTGACAATAACTAACTGACCAACCAACTAATAGCCCTCACTGTGTGTCTATAACGTAAGAATAGGAATTATGTATATGAAGCAGAGTTTATATTATTTAACAACAAACTCATGTGCTTGACTATTTAAAAATTGTGACAATCACGTCTTATTTTACACGAAATTTCAGTATTGTTGTATATGACATAAAATCAACATTTGCTTTGTGACAATTTTTGTTTCTTTAAACCTTGACTGGTTGATAAGCATAAAACGATACCAGGCGTTAATTTTCAATGCAAACTATTATGCTTTGTAAATTGGCACCATGACCTGCCTTGACTGTCGGCCTTCCTACCGGTGAATGGTTCTCACTGAACGAGTCTGAAGGTGTTCTCGGTCAAACGGCGGTTTCAACATCCTCCGTCTGTGTTTTTTTAATTACTCCAATATTATAAAATTAACTACTATTTAAATGACTGCTTATTACACGTCAATAACAAAAAGTTTTTTTTTTTTGGGTAAATTTCATTCACAAGTGACGGTAACGGATGGACCTCAAGTAACTCCGCGTAATAAAGTTATGTACATATCGTCAGTAAATGATGACGGTGTTGAATTATCCCTTATAAGTTACGGATAAAGTTGCATTTTATCATTATTCGTTATCAGATTGGCTTTATGTATACTTATATTTTCCGGCAACATAGACTTACCACCAATTTGTCTTGTTGTATAATAATATTGCTACCCGGAATTAAGAATGATCTAAATCGAATATCCACGTCGAATATTATGTAACATTTATAAGTATATAGTTATTATCTATTTAGTTTTTAAATTACATTGAAATTTCGAATTCAGGTTGGTTTTCAATAAAAATGTAATAATTTAAACTGTGCGATGATGGTCATTTGGGACGTGTAGGGGCTAAATTCTGTAAGGTAACAGATGCGGTTGACAATCGGTATTGCCATTCGAGCCTCTTGCAATGAAGGGCCACCAGCATTAATTAAATTTACTCAGTGTCCTATGTGAACACATATCTCTGTGTATCAACATATATAGCTCTTATTTACAGAGACTCATCGCCCTTATCGTGCTGTGGTTATAATATATTTTAATTGTCGACTTCACAGTTATAAATCAACATAATCAAAAAGACAGAATAATAATAACAATATTTATTTACAATGTTTCCAACTTCTTCTATAAATAAAATTTTAGTAATTGTTAATTGGTCATACTCCTTTATACATAAAGTTATATTAAAATTATTGAAATTGTTGTATATTGATTATTACTGCAAAGGATTTACGTTAGTAATCTTTTTCTAGCAACAGCAATCACATACAAGGTTGCACACAATGGGTTATAATTTTATTCAGTGTACATAATGATTGGGTATACCCAATGTGAACATAAATATGAACAGGTGTTATACAAGATTACGCTATTAAGTTATGATTAAGAAATCCTAATTTCGTAACATATGTTATTAAGTTAATATTGATTACCTTTAATATTAAATAAATATCAGAAGACCGTTCGAAAGAAGCATTATATCATTAGAAGTTTAATGCATTATAAAATTACTAATGTAAACCGTTCAATAGTTTTGTAATGGTTTTGAAGAAAATATAGAGAACAATCATTTATTATAAAATCTAATAATTTTGTTAAACCCTAAATTAACTGTACAATTGGATTAATAAACATTTTATATATAAATACCTACATGTAATTTTAAATCCAGTGGGATTTTATCGATTTGACAAAGAGTTAAAATTATTCTTTGCGATTCCACAGAAATATGTTTACGGTGTATATTGAAAAATTTCAAATAATTATTTAAATCATTAAAGTTACCGAATATTGTTGCTTCTGTTAAAATGAATACGATTCAAGTATATTATAGTTTGTTGTTTAAGTCGTTATTGTTGTCAGCGATAACATGCACCTACTCGGTTTTATCATGCCGCTATAAATAGTAATCACGAGGAGCTGTGCTGTTGATGTGCTGTATTAGAACACGAGTTGTAGCAACTATTTTGTTACTATTCTTATATTAAAATATAATCAATAGGAATGTACTTAAACATCTATAAAGCACAGATGTGTTAAATAAGGGATATGTAAGAGATATGAAGTTTGATACTGTTATGTACGTGTACTCAATTTTATTGTCCATTTTATTGCATTTCCATAACTTTCACAAGTCATTTAAGCGGTAGAAAAATCTAAAGAGGTTCTTGAAAAGAGGTCTATTGAAATTCATAACTAACTTAACTAAGTCATGCATGCTTGCTTTGAATTGATAATATTTATGTAGAATTCTAAAACTATTTTAGGCCTAATACCTTTTTTTCCAAAATTGTTTCCCAAAATCCTTTTTCGCCTATGACGACTCCCAGAAATCGAATTTAGTCTACTTTGGAAATGAGCGAACCTGATCGAGATATTTTGCATCTTCATACGCTCTATAATATATTGTATAATTAAAGTACAACTAATTCTATCTTCGCATTGTTTGTCTGTGTTTACGCTTAGCATAGTTTGATAAAAGATGTGATATCATGCCATTAGATTTGCTTAGTCCAATTGTAGTTAAACATGGCTACAGTACCAGTGCCAGTTGTGCAATACGAATAACGGACGGTCATTTACGACGCCGCCGCCGTGTTCGCTCTGTAAACCGGTTACTGTGAGGTTACGATCTTTCTTCTATGTTTGTTGCCCGTGCTTGTTACAAAATGTGTGATCATTAAATCTCCAAGTTTTCTAAAAAAATAACTACATCGTTTCTTTTTTATTTACAAACGTCTTTTCGTATAAACTGAGTATGTTATTGCTGTTACGTCTGGTTTATAATCAATTTAGGGTTCAGGTTACTTTCTAACTTTTAACTTGAATATTTTTTTTGTATATGTAGTTCATGCTGACAAATAGCAGCTACTCATTTAATTATAAATATGAAAATGTTGCTCCTATTAAAAAGCGTTAGTATTACTTCCATGACATGCTTTAACAAATATAAACAATAATCATGACGATTGTATTTGTATCGAATAATACGTACATGCTTTATACAACCGCGGAAAACATTACAATTGTAGTATTCTTCGAACAACAGACAAGAACTATTACTGGGAAATGCATATCGAGATTGTCTTCAACTGTATATTATACCTGGTTACTGAGGCGATCAGTTATAAGTCGCTACCAAAATCTAAAACTAGCAATCGCAGACCACGCCATGCATTAATCCATGCCCATAGTGATAGTGGCATAAGATGTCATCTTATGCCAGTAAAGTCCCTAATAACTACGGCTTTCAAATTGAAACAGTAATGTTTACACATTACGAGTGATTCATTAGGACAGGCATGTACTGCGGTGGTACCTCTCCCGTAATTCCACCAAGAAAAGGTTATGAAGGTTATGTGCCATAAAAAGAACCAGTGTAATGATATCTTTTGTCTTATACAATAGCAATTAAAGCTATAGACAATTGATTGAATTGATCTTTGTGTTTATAATAACACTGATAACATATATAGCCGCCTTATTGAGAAATACTAAATATCACTTATCATTTTGTAATTGTACAAGTTATCTAACGTTTGTGTCCTCCTTTGTATTTTGCACTGTTTACAGATATAGTTACCTATGATGAAATATTTTAGTAATTTAGTTAGTATTTCTTTAGTTTTTTATTCTGTAGCTCTGTTTGTTTGCTTTTGTATCTCTACAACAGTAGTGGCCTTGTGAACTGATTGCGACACCGTCATTCGACTCTGCTAGACGTAAATGCGGTCGTTGACCTTTCTGTAAGGACCTTGTCGATTTTATTGTTTCTAATATGTTTATAGTACTTTAGATTCCAGACAGTTATGTTACGTATTGTACGATTAAAAACACAGTTTCAAAATTTTGTTCAAAGTACATTTAAAAGAGAAAAATTGTGTGTAGGTTAGGTTATTTAACTAGTACAAATATTTAAATTTAAATAGTGGTTTGTTATACCAAAAAAAAAAACATTTTAATTTATTTATAGTCTTTAACGTCCATCACTCTAAATGCTGATGATGGAAATGGTATTAATGATCCGAAACGGGGAGCTAGGATTCAACACAATTTTCGCTCGCAGATATATCGCAGAATAATTTAGAAAAAATAAAACTTCGCTTATTTAAGAAACACGGGTAAGGATTCCGTTAAAAAAAATAAGGTCATGTTGTTCATATGTTTCGACTGTCGACCGTTCTGGCAAATTATTGCCAGAATTCGTGAGACATGGTATGTAATTTTGGCATCAAAAATATAATAAAAAGTAAAGCAATGTACATCAATAACAGCATCTGCTGTGTTCACTTAGTAAAACAAATATACTCTCTGGGCTTTATCGTATTTGTGGTATCTTTACTGTTAAATTACGATATGAATTCCGTTGAAATGTTGGTGTATAATATAGTTATACACAGCACATGACGAATTATCGAAAGGATCAATATTCCTCCTTTGTAATTTTCGCAAGGGGTAGAAGATCGCCTGCAGCAGTGAGGGAGAACTAATGGTCCATTTCCCCCTGTAGCTCTTTACAAGTGCACTTTAAAACAAGAAGTAGTCGGGTATCCGTAAATTGAGGTATATACATAGGTATATACATAGGTATATACATAGGTATATACATAGGTATATACATAGGTATATACATAGGTA
>DWHU01000350.1:0-20679 GCA_018247975.1 Parides photinus
ATCAGACAAAACCGCATATTTACTGCGTCGTACGATTAGTATAAATGTTCTCTTTATACAAAGTTATTTAGTATATTATGACCAAATATTTTCAGCATGTAAACCTTCCTTTTCTCTTCAGTGGGCATTACAGTGTGTGTCTTGATAACGGCGCGAGATTCTCGCGGAACAAGACCTTATTCAGTTGCCCGGGCGCGTACAGCACCTACGCCATACAACACCATTCATTACGATTCAATACCATTCAGTGTCGTTTACTATAAACTTTAACCATGTAGCCATGTCTCATAAATTAATTGGACCCCGATTTCATAAGTTATAATTAGTGCTATAAAATTAAACTCTCAATTAGAATTTAATCAATAAATGGCAAAGTTAAACGATTCTTGCAGTCTGTGCTTCAATTATTGTAAAAATAATATTGACGATTGTAATATATTGGATTATTTAATAACCATTACACCTTATCATTAAATGCTTAAATAAACTATGTCCCATTTTTTATTAATATCACTAAGTCTTTTATCGGATGGTTGTTAAATTGTTACTGTTAACAAATTATTGTAAAATATTATTCAGTTATGTGCATAAATATAAACAGCCAATTAAACATTCCCATTGCAGGGATTTCTCATAATGAGCGAGTTGTGGCCTTAATCCACCACGCTGGTCAAGCCCGGGTTGGCGGATAAAGCCAGTGATATTTATAATTTCTTAAAACGCATATAATTCAGAAAAAGTGATCGGTACACGCCAGGCTCGAACCTGCAAACCCAGAATCGGAAACTGAGGTCCTATGTCGAAGAGCTATCACGGCTTACTTGCAGTGTGCAGGCAGTTTATAAATGTAGTATTATTCCATGTAAATATATGGTTATAGTCTTATTCGTATCGTTCAATTTATCAAATATTGAAGAATATAATGCGAGCTCTGTTCATAGCCATCAGTTACAG
Organism: Parides photinus; assembly: GCA_018247975.1. Classification (NCBI taxonomy): domain Eukaryota; kingdom Metazoa; phylum Arthropoda; class Insecta; order Lepidoptera; family Papilionidae; genus Parides; species Parides photinus. The sequence goes on from DWHU01000350.1 coordinate 955, forward strand.
CATTAAGTTGTACTACAATTTTCGTTTTAAAGGAACGAATCGAGCGTACATAAAGCACGGCCAGTAATAATACCCGAAAGAGGTACAATCCGATTGTAGACAATGAGGTGTGTCATGGACCACGCTTAATAGCCCACTTAATCCGCTATTGCTGAGCACAAAGGCAACACGCTGCGCCGGCGCAGGCGAGTGGCCGTTCGATAATGAGTGTTATTGCCTTATCTGCGTCCTTGTTTCGTCCTTGCTTTCACTGATAACGCCAGTCGCCCGGACTATCTCTTATATAATACCTGCCTACTTGATTAAAATCTTTTGTTAAAGGTCAAACGTTCCCGCGGCCGCGGCGGTTGGACTCGATTTTGACAGTGGGCTTAATAATTACGAGCTCGAGATGATTGCCGCGCGACAGATTCGGTTCAAGGATGAGAAATTTGCCGATCCTATTTATTATTCTCTTAAATGTCACGTGCTTTTTTATATCGACAATTCGATTTCGAAAACGTAAAATACACTTATAATTAGTGCACACAGTCAATTAAAGCAAGCTCGTAACGTAATAATAAATTTGCCAAAAACTTATTTATATGTATGATCTTTTGAAATCTGGACCAGACATAAAGTAATATCTTTAATATTGTAATCTTTACACCTTTTATTGTCTTTCTTAGCTTTGTTTCTTACTACTAAATTGTTACTAATTTAATTGATATTTTTTTTATTTACTTTTAAACTTTCATAATTTCTTGTGTATTAGCTATTTCATTTAAATGTGCATAAACAATTTAAATATTTATCTTGGAATATTATAATTATAGCCTGATTTTTGGAAATTTTAATCAGAAACTAATTCATTTATAAATAAATATTGAGTATGTATTCAAATTACAAACTAACTTGTTTGCAATGGTTTATTGATGAAGGAATTCAGTATTCGGGAAAGTATTCACTTATTACTTTAAGAGGCAAAGTTTGAATATCATTTCTAGTTTTATAAATGTTTAAAAAAAATAAAACACGGAAATATTAATTGTACCTTTTTAATTCTCCAATGCAATACAATGTTCATAAATCGCAATAGTGTTGGAAAAGAATAAAGTAGAGATGTATTTTTATCCTCATTTGATTGTCATGAGACCGGCTTAACCTATTCTAGTGCCTGAAAGTGATATGACGATAGAACTCTAAAATTTTAAAGTATTGCATTTTAAAATCTTAATTCACTAGAATTGGCTTAAGATACACAAATTGAAAGACTAATATAGCTAGTGTTACCATTTACAAATTAGCCATTTATATTCGATAGATAAAATTGATAGTTTTAAAATCGAATAACTTTCGGAGTTTCCTTTTTCCTTAAAATCCTAGATTTATCTAACAACTTATTTATATCATTAGTACGCAATAGCGAAACAATTTGAGCTCCCCATTATCTAAACGCATGATATGCTCTGTGCAATTACATTTTTTTTTTATTTACAAAATAACATTGTTAGTATTTAACAAGTTTAACAAAAATATTAAAAATGATACTTTTGATAATAATTTTTAAGAAACTAATATACTTTTTAATTCACAAGTACCACTCGCTGAATTCACTTAAATTTACAATCAACCAAACTTGCAATTACAAAAAACTTTGGTAGTGTTCGCGACTAACGAGAGATTGACAACATTTTAACTGATTATTTTTCGAATTACTTACAATATGTTACAATAAACAAAAACTCTATTTAATACATGTATTAACATTAACGTCTATACAAATCGACGTGACTCGAGAAAGTATGTTTTTACGACTCCTTTAAATCACGAATACATCTAGGAACGAATCAATGAGATGATACTCCGTCATCACTGGCATCTTGTCTCTTTAAAAACGAATGGCTATAATTTACTAATGTCATGATATATGCATAGGTAAATGCTTTCGATGATAACAACAATTAAAAATTATCAACTCGCGTATACAGAATGTACATATTGAAATATACATTTTCTGTCACCATATTAGTGAATTATTTCGAATATTCACTTAGGTAATGCCGATTTTTTCTATATAGATTACAGGCATATCAATATCAATAGGCAAGTTAACATGGCTAGAAATTTACATGAAGATTTAAAGTTAGTTCAATATTTAACTCTGTGTGCTGAACTTAGTATATATACTTTATTATATCTATGTCGCCCAAAAATATTCGAGGTTGTTACCTCAGTTTTTAAAACTTTTCGAAAGGCTGTGACCACAGCGGTGGTGGAGGAGGCAGCGAGTACACCATCGGCTATGTGGAAATTGCTAGGGGAGGGCGATGTGAGGGGTGAGTGGAGTGCGTCCCATGTGGAGACGTCGCTGTCGGACTTCGCACCCCGGGCGAGCAAGTCACTTTTCCCATAAACGATCTTATGTCATCAAAATAAGCATCCTCCCTTTCAGTGTCTGCAGAACTAGGCGAATCTCCGCCTTCAGCTTCGTGTTTCTTCAAATGGCGGTCCAAGTTGGTCTGCTGGCCGAAACATCTGTCACATAAGGGACACCGGAAGGGACGCTCCTTATTGTGTATGTTACGGACGTGTCGCTGCAGGTTAGACGATATGGAGAATGATCGCTCGCAATATTTACATTTGTATGGCTGCTCTCCTGTATGAGTTCTCAAGTGTCTAGTTAAATTGGCGCTCCTCGGAAATACTTTCCCGCAAAACTTGCAAGCGTAACGATCTCTAAGTTTCCCAGTACCCGAACTCAATTCCCTAAATTTAGCATAGGCGCTCGGTTGTCTATCTGGGCCGTCAGTACCGAGAAGTGGGGATAAAAAATTGAACGGGCTGGGTACGTATGGTGAATGAGATGCATTTAAAATTGCATCGGATGCATTGTGGAAAGAAGTAAATCTAGGACGATACATCGCGTCAATGAGACTGTTATTGTGTTGTGGATGAACGGGCATTGGGAAAGCTAGAGGAGTGGATACTATTGGTTGTGGAGAATCCTCACGTTTCGGTTCCATTCCTTCAACATCGACATCAGTAGTGTCGTTCTCGGGCGTTTTACTCTCTCGACCGATTGGACTTTCTGATGGAGAATATGACTTGACGGATAAATTGCGAAAGGAACGATTATAGTTGTCAATTTCATGTTCTTTATCACCCTGCTTTTTAGACAGAGATAAATCTAAAGGTTGATCACATTGGTCCTTTTTAGTGTCTTCTTCGACATCTATGAATGCAGAAATTTTGTCAACGTTATTTCCTACATTTTTAGATAAATCTTTAGCTTCTGATGGCGTTACCGGTTTAGTTCCGATCACATCGTTATTATTTAGTTTCAAGGATAAATTAAACGGTGAATTCTGTTTTAAGTCATCTCTTGTAAAATCGAATGGGTTCATTGGTACCGATATAGACGCGGCGGGTGAACGACATTGCTGAGTGGAAGTCTCCTCTGTTGAAGAAAGTGATGGCTTTACATATAGACCGTGAGATACAGTCTGTGTAATTCTATCTAAATTATCTTCTCGCTTAGTAACTTCAAAATCCATATCTTTCATTCTTTTCATATCATCAAGAGAATTTGTGCTGTCCATACTTTTCACAGACATACGCTCTTCTTGTTGCTTAGATGCCAAACTGGCGCTCATCGCCATATCATGCTCCATGGCCAATCTTGCTCCTTGTACATTAAAAAGTAAAGGATTGAGGAATTCTGGCGGACATGCTGCAGCCGCGGCAGAAAATAACGCCGGATAGTGAGCAAATGTATTGTACGGGAGAGGTAAAGCCGGCCCTCTGTACATGGGAAATGGATTAGTGTTATTCGGATTGTTCATGGCTACGTTTGGTAGTGGTGGTATTTGCGAAAGTCCTTGGGGTAGTTGGCCCCTTAAGTTGACGTTTGCTCCTGTTGCTGTATCGCAGAACCTCTTATGTTTCGTTAGTGATGCGTATGACGTAAAGGATTGTCCGCACTTTCCGCATTCCACCAGCGCTCTGCACGCTATATGCATTCGCTTGTGGCGGCACAAATTGGAGAATTGCGTATAAGCCTGAAAAACATAAAAAAAGCTATGAAACAATTATGTAAACAGAATAATAAAAACTACCCGAAATATTATTTAATATTGAAATGTTGGAAACATGGAGATAATAAATGAAAGGGTATTACAAAAACTCACCTTAAAACAGACTTTACATTGGAACGGTTTGACGCTGGAGTGTATGTGTGTGTGCTGCTTGAGACCAGAGGAGGTTGCGAAGGTCTTCCCGCACTCGGGACAGGCGTGGCTGCGCGCCCCCACGTGCTGCACGCGGATGTGGCGCTGCAGGTTGGAAGGATCGGTAAATGCCTGAAATAACCAGGTTTCGATGTTGCTTCATGCATTTAGTTCAGAATATTTGACCACCACTACTAAACTCACATCGCTACTGAGTTTTGAAATATTAGAATTAATATTGGATTATTTATCAATAGTTCGCATAAATACAATAACAATGTATTTAAATCGATTTGGAACCAGGTATCGCAAGCCTTTGAAAGAATGTACTTTGACAATAATTTTAAGTATAAAGGAACTACATATATACCAATTCATATAATGATTTTTTTTCATTTTAATTTTTTTCCTACTTTAAATTTTGCTATTAATGTAAATGATTTATACCTTGGGGCAGTTTTCGCACGGGTATTTCCTTATGTCCGTGTGAGCAAGTGCCCGATGTCTCAGCAGTAGTGCTCGGGAGCTGTAAGCTCGATTGCAGAGTTCACAGTGGAACGCCGAAGCAGGCTGCGCGTGCGCCTGGATCAGATGGCGGTCAAGTCTGGAAATTTTGATAAGTTTTGATCAAATACCGAAGGAAATGTATAGAAAATTAATAATACTCACAATAAACACAAAAAAAATTCACTAGGCTATCCAATTAACACCTTGAACCATTATCTAACAAAAGCGAAAAGCTCATCTGTTGTACTATAATTAGCCGAGCCGAGCCGTGATAGCCTGGTGGTTATGGACCTCAGCCTCCGAATCAGGGGTCGCGAGTTCGAGCGCACCAATGACTTTTCTAGTTACGTGCCGTTTAAGAAATTAAATATCACTGGCATTCCCAAGAAGGGTTAGCGTCAAGCAGGCGGCCGGCTGTAAAAACCATTGCCAAAAACCTCAGCAGTGTATTTAGCACAGATGGAGACTAACACACTACCCCAACCCCAGGAAATAAATTGGGAAAATGGGAAAGAGAAAAAAGTGTATACATTCTTGAATAGTTTACAAGTATAAGTATTATTGTATATAACAAGCTTATCAGATTTTTAAGTTTTCAATTTTTTGATCTATTTTACTCGTATGTGATAAATAAATATCCTTATAACTTTTCTCTTTTCGTTTGTTTCTAAATAGATCTAAATCCTTATTAGAAAGCTGCAGAGTAATGCTGATAAGAATACGTGCTCTCTTAAACGTATCGACAAAGCATACAGAAACCCTGCAAACGTGAAACAAGTAATGAATTATTCAAACGTGTTCCAGTCCTACATAACAAATATTACAATTCATTTTTGCAATAAATTTTAAATGCGCAAGTTTCACGAGCAAAGCAATCGTACTCGCCATATATTTAGTAGGCTGAGTGTATAATTCTAGGTATTCAACTATCAGATCCCTTTCCATAAAATCGTAAATATCGCATTAACTGCACGTCTCACTGTCATATACACGTTTCGAATGATGGAAAACGTATCATTACAAAAATGTTCTCGGTGACTCTCCTTGGCTATAACTAGTCTCGAACACGCAACCCTATTCGCCAACAGCGTTTTCTATCACTTCACCTGTCACATCTGGTGCGATCGGTTCTCACTGCAGACGATGTCCATTGCTGTTCGTGTATCGATTGATCGGAAGCTCGCAATACCCAGATGACGAACTAACTCGTTCAATGCGATGGAGTCAGCGATACCGCTGTGGCTAGTGAGCCGTTTTCACTCTCGCGGCTGGCCGCTGCCATATCTTTTAATTAATCTCAGGAATAAAATCTACCGTCATAATGGTTCCGTCGCTAACATGTTATCCGTTCGTCCGTTGCGTAGTTGAACTACTATGCTTTGATAATCAAAGCAGTGGGTAGTCCAGGAAGAGTTCACTTCATTATAATACTGGCTGCGGACTTTCATTTTTCTAGTCGCGATAGATTGAACTGATAAACTTTAGTTAAACCACTTTAGTTAAATTGTTACGGTCAAAAATCTGTAATAATATTAATAAAATTACAATTGAATAAGACCAATAAATTTTATCGTTTAATTAAATAGAAAAAATGAGTTTTAAATTAACTTTAAAGATAATTAAAAATTATCTAAACACACCGCCGCCGCGGCTCTTTGATCTGTATTGTATACATTTGTTACGGAATTGGTTATAAGATGTCTGTGCCAACATTATTAGACAATTTAAATTGAATATCTAAAGTAGCTGTTTAGTAGCTATACAAACGGCGCATACGCAATACAGATACAACATTTAGCCGCGGGGTGCACTTGCAATCCGGCGTCTATCTGAGCAAACGATCTTCTCGGGTTAGGCAGCTTTTTTCGTCTTATAACAACCTCATAACGTTGCCTAAGTAAATGTTCCGTACAAGTATCAATTATGTACTCCTTAATAGAATATTGCGTAATTGTACATTAAAATCGAAAGCGAAGCTTATTTCTCGTTACAGTACATGCCGCCATAATTAAAAACGTTTAATAATATTTTACATCTAAACACTTTCTAACTTATCGATGCATTAAGTTACAATTAGCGCAGACGTGCGTGTAGCGCAGTAGTTAAAATATCTGATGACCAACTCGTGCGTCCTGGTTCGATGCTATTTTAGTATTAGAAACAGTTCGCAAATTACCTCCAGTTATGATATATCCATGACATAAACTTTATCATCATAAGAAAACAACTTACATATAGAAACGAAGACTTTGTTCTAGTGTATGACGAAACTAGTTCTTAAGTACTTTTTGTCAATTAGTTTGTAGTATAGTAATAAGGTTATAGTAGGAATGAAATCAGATAGACATAGCTAATATTATGTGTATTATATTAAAATAACTACCTACGTTAAAAAATACTAATAAATGCTGTTAAAATAGTTTTATTTTTCTGTGTAAATTCTTTACTTAACAAACCATCACAAAATTAATAAATCTTTAAGAGCGACATAACTTGTGCAGTTAAAAACACCAAAACTATGGACGAACGTTAAAAACTAAAAGTTTGTTGTAATTATTTCATAACGGATACCGACTCATGACATTTATGGATTTTTATACTCCTTATAAGCTTAAAATTGTAACAAAACTTCATTTCAAATTATATCTTGAAGCATTAACAAAAATTATATCATTTTTGGTTGTGAGGTGTCATTACAAGTATCTAATGCCGTCTACCTGCTGCATCTATTATTTTTAATAACATATTTTACTTATATGGAGTGTAGTCATGAAAAAGTGGACGGCGGTGATATATGAACGGCCTGTACAATCTTTTACTATATCTTTACAATATTTTAGTACTTGTTGCGGTAGTATATAAATTTAACCATAATTTTATTTAAAAAGAAACGAACCCAATTAAGATATCAATTGAAAAACGACTTTATGATATGAGCTGGATAAATACAATTATTTTGTTAGTGTTCATAATTCATGCCGTTTCTTGTTTACAAATAAGTTTAATGAATTAATGAGAGAGATATATTAGTTATTTCTTTTTAGACATTTTGGTTAGTTATTGTCATTTTAATCACTATAACTTAACTAAAACATGAGGGCATCTGGAGATGCCTATACAACAAGTATATATTTATTTAATGATCCCATAACTGAACACTTATAGTGAATGTTTGTACAAAAAAAATCATCCGATTTAAATCAATATACAACTCATACTTAAAACTTTTTTACGAAGTCAGCCTTGAAATTGCAAACTTGATTTTTTCAATTTATTCTGTTATAATATTTATACGTTACTCCAATATTAAAATCTCATACGGACGATATCTCGAACAGAATGCGTTTCGTTTTAATAATTGATTCCGAACTATTACAGCCCAGAGCAATAACTATTGAATTAAAGTTTAAATATGCAAAAAAATTAAACGCATTATTCAAGTCCGTTATAAATTTAGAGTCAGCATCTGACAGTTAAGATACACCGAGCGCAATATTTCAGATCTATACATAGATAACAATTCTTTATATTATACAACTATTTCATTTTTAAATGCCAGGCCTGGGCCATTTGACATCACAAAAACTACTATAAATCTAGTAGAGCCTTAACCAGATTGCTTCGTGATTGAATAGATTTGCAGAGGAATAATAATGCTTGCGAGCAAATCAAGAAATGCCTGCAATTTCGCTCTGACTTCGCAACAGGACTGGTATTTGATGTCGATTCACGGTTTGACAGCGACTATGGTCAATCCAATTGTTACTGTCGATGTAACAGAAGTATTAACTGACTAGATAAGACAAGCATAAAACAGACAATGGAACTGTTAAGTAACTACTAATTTAAATCTTTGATTAAGAAAAAGTTGTCGTTGTTATTCAAATCGCTATCGCAATTACTGCTCTCTTATTTTACACACGTTACCCCTTCATAAGATCATTACAAACTTTAATTACATTAAACAATGAAATGGTGTTAAATGCAGGAAAAACGAGAATACTATTTACTTTCAGGTACATTTTTAGTGGATGTTAATATAATGCCTAAACGTTTAACTACAGTAACATTTCAACAGGATATGATGAACGTCCTTCATTACTCCTCATACTGTGCATTTTGATATAAATTCTTACCTAATGTAACGTTAAATATTATTGTCATATACTAATAAATTTTCATTGAATTTCCTAGCAATATTTCAATATTAGTGATGGAATGATAACGACTCGGATACGATAAAACGGTGCATGTCGATAATCTAGATCTTTTGCATTATTGACTAGCTCGACTCTGCTCTAATAGAATATGATGACACGCGCCAATGTAACCTTCAGTTATTGGTCATTAAATCGTTCATGAAACATTATCAGTTTGATGTCACGTTGTCTATTATGTTAATTGTTTTCATTGCTGTTTGATTTTTACTAATTGTTAGATAAACGGTTGTGTATGAAATGAAAGGAATGCGGCTGATGCGGAGTCGCGTGCCCGCGAGCCGCGACTTAACAAATCATCGGAGTATACCTTATCGAACGGGTACATCTGTAGCACTAAATAAATCGTTACCGGACCGCTCCTCCGACCAAATCGTATTAATGGCGATAGGTTAATGGTTCTGAAGACGTTTGAAATTGATCGACTTCTGGATCTTGCGCCGCTCGGCTTCAATGGCACGTACAGATAAGAGACGCTCTCGATGAATGTACGATTCGATTTCAATGCGAGAAAGAATTTATACGAAATAATAATAAAAACATGAAATTAATAGATAAACCTAGTAAAAACGAATATTTGATTGATATAGCTATCCGAAACACACAATCTACAGTCCACAATAGCTGAATAACTTTCAATGTACAACGAACTAAAAGAAGAAATAACACGACCCTATCGCTTTGAAAAAGTAGTAATAGTTCCTGTTGTTATTTCCACAACCGATGTTATACCGAAACAACTACACGATTCCATCAAGTCTCTGAAGCTACCGGAGATTATATACAAAATATTAAAAAAAGCAGCCATTTTTAACACTTGCCGATTAGTAAGAAAGTTTTTACAGAAAGAAACTAGTACGAACCAGCATCTTTTAGACTTTGACATCACCAGTCAATTACAAACTATTAATTTATTTCCTCGGATTTGCACTGGACTTAGGCCCGTGCACATACAGTTTGACATAAAACCGAGTGAAAAGAAACAAAAACATAATAATAAATAGCCCACTTAACATTTCCACTGCTGGGAATGGAAGCCTTCTCGCACAATGACAGAGCTGTAAACTTTTATCCACCATGGTCAAATCAGAGTTCAAAAATAAACTTGAGTAACAGTGATCATAGTTAAGACATTTTTTTAGTTTAGCCACAACAAAATTAAAAATTAGATGTGCTATAAAAATTTAAAAATTAATGATATGATACAATAATAAAAGTTGGTATATACCAAAAAAACACAAGATTAACTTACACGTCAATATTCGGGAAAGATGAGTCGCAGAAGGAACACCTCGGTTCCGTATCCTCTCGATCCTCCTCTTCCGCTACAGCTTGTGAGCTGCTCGATGAGTTTACAGTCGAACTTTCGCGTCCTGGAACAATAATAATTTTGTTAAGTTACACATCAATTTCAACATCAAATGTTTTCCAAAAGACTCCTTTATGGAATTAGTCATAAAGGTTTTAATGTAGACGTCTTCTTTTTTTTTTGTTTTTTGACCATATCAAGCATAGTATAATCTAAGTAATTACGACCGGAGCTGTACCTGACATCGTGTTTATACATTTTGAGTGTTTAACAAAAACTAGTTAAAGAGCATTGCTCAGCAATTGGTAATGAGGCTTTTTTGGAGGTTAAAATTACATAATTCATATTAAAATCAACAACACAACTCAATCTGACGTCTTTTTCCACCCTAATGTCTAGACACAAATGAATTCTGGATTTTTTGAGTCGGTGAAGTAAAATTGAACCTATAGCTTATTCCCGACGAAGACAAATCTAAAAAAATTAAAATCATGAAAATCGGTTCAGCCGTTCTCGAGTTATAAGTGTTTTAACTAACACGACTTTCTTTTATATATAGTATAGATAAACAAGTTTACACAGCAATCACTCGATGCCAGAACAATATCTAACCTTTACTGACGTGATAATTATATAGCAAAAGTTTTCCAACTTTCACATAAAAACACGATAAGCTCACGTGCATAATTAGACGGAGCCTTATGAAAGGGAACGGGTTCGTATCCAGACGTCCGCGACTGAAATTTATGATCGGACGATCACGAGCGGGGCGTCGGAAGTATGAAATGTTTTTACATTGACACATGCAGAATTAATTCAAGTCACGACAAGTGGAGCCGCGCCCCGAGCATTGTCTAACGAGCCCCGCATCCGTGATACAGCGACGCAGAGATAACGACCTGATATCATCAAACCTACGGCTATGCAATCCGTCGCATGAAACCACCGCTAATTATTTAGATAACTCTATAACTGATGTATTCATTAAACTAATAAACAAATTTCATCTGTTATCAAAATGTAAAACGAAATTATATCCGAACTCGATCTAGTTAAGCAACACTTCCGATATACTCACCTGAAAAAAATCAGCACAAAGTCAAAATATAAACTGTGGATGTGAACCCGTAGTCCACGAAGATGACAATTGAGGAGCAGGGCATAGGTCAACCGGTCGTTGTTTGATGTCAGTTGTGTACTGAAGTGTTTGTTACAAATTATCAGAGGGCAGGTCACACCCCCACCCCACCTGCACGCCACTAGGGTTAATATGCTCACTTGACCTGACATTTGCATTCGAAAAAAAAATATATTCGTAAACGATAACATTAAATTTATTTATCTGTCCCCATCCGATAACTTATTCTGCTAAATGTCTAATTTTTTAATATGTTAGTAATCTATAAGAAATGCATTTTTGCAATAGATACCCTTCAAACTTGAAGGTTTCAATTTAATAGGGCTATATAATTTGACTGACCGATTAGTTCAGTTGGTAGTGTACTTGCCTACTGAGTAAGAGGTCGTGAGATCGATTCCCGCAACGGACTATATTTTTTCTGAGTCTGAGTGTTTTCTATGTATGATATGTATTTTTTTTTACAACCCATTGAATGTTCCCATTGTGGGGACTCAGGCCCTTCTCTCCAAATGAGAGAGAGTTTAGACCATAATCCACCACGCTTGCCAAGTGCGCGTTGGCGGATATAGACACTGATATTTAATTTGTTAAAGCGCAAGTAACTCAGAAAAGTCATCGGTGCGCGCTGGATTCGATCCCGCGACCTCCGAATCGAAGGCCGAGGTCCGTAACCACTCGGCTATCATGGCTTCGCATGATTTGTGTATATTTACAAAATGCATTTAAGTAGTCTATCAGCTATCTAGTACCTATAACTAATTAAAATATTGAAAGTAATTGCTTCAGTACTTTTGTGTTTTGTGGTAACAGTTTTTATTTGCAGTATGTATATAAAAGTGAATAATAATTTTGTATTTAATTTTAAATCCTTACCCATTCATTGATTGCCAGGCGGAATAAAGTTCGCCGGGACCGTAAGTCTTAAATAAAATTCTAGTTTGTTTTCTATAAACTACAGGTGAGTGTTATTTGAAGTGAACAGTGACGGAGCTTTAAATTAAACCGCATGTTTGTTAGGCCCGCGGGCGTTAAGTATTCCCACGGCGCCGACAGATGACGCGCGCGGACACCGTAACGGTGACTTACCGATCTTTATAATGAATTCAACAACCCCTACGCACCTGTTGCGGTCAACTGCCGTTAACTTATTAACCTCTTTAATAGCTGCACACAGCTTTTAAAAAAATTATACTTAATTCATAACTATGACGTTTAAACATGACAAGTCTCGCAAATATTAACGCAAAAATATCGATATTGTAAATGCTTAAATAAACACAACAAATAAGTTTTTGCTATGTTTAATATTGCACTTTAGCACTTCCACTACAGAAACAAATAACAATTCCTTCATATACTATGTCATATATTAACACACAGATTTTCACTTTCACTTAACTGTAAAAAGTTTATTTTAAAGCATCTAAAATCCATTTACCAAACTGTTTCATACTTAAACATAGGTTCAGCAGCGATTTTGATAATCATATTTTTTAAATCTATGTAATATATATGCGGAAGCATTGTAGCTTTAGAAATTTAACTGAAATGTCTTTTAATTTTAACATATATCCACTAAGGTTTTAAGGGTTTAGGTAGGATTCTCTATTATCTATAAAAATGTTATTATCTATACAGGATTTCCCACAAATTAAATATTGCACTGTTATAAACCAATAATAATCTAATGAGTTATATATCAAAAGACTACAAGTTCGTCTCCTGCCTCAGCAAAATACTACAGTAAAGAGAATTCACTGTAAATGTATTTAAAATGAACGATAACTACTCCGATACTCACAGAAACATTCATTAGGTAATAAAGCGTAATAATCCAGAAGAAGACTTTCATTCTTCCGAAGACTTTGCGATACGTGGTATACTTTAAAAATCCATACGAAACTTATAAATTATAACCAAAAGATATATGCTGTTATCTAATGCATTGAATATCTATAACGAAGTTATGAATACAAGCTGTATATCCTATACTTCCCATGGCAAAAGAGAAAGATATATCCTATAAAATATCAGATAATATATAGCTTATGACCTGGTAAAAACTTACCATGACTTTTGCCGAAACTTGAAGTATGAAGTTATTTTTATGTACTTAACATCTCGTGGTGAGGTAAGATGGAACAGATAAGTAAAGTCTAACTTAACTGTATGTGTACACAGGCTTATTAAACGGAACATGGTATATGTGGTATTAATATGGAGTGAGTAATATCGTTTCCTGTTCATTTCCATCCTGACAGCGCTCACGGCGTTAAAAGCATCAGGTGAGTTTGTGTACGAGTCCGCTCGTACCGTTACGCCCTCCGGAGTGCCTTCCTACTGGCCCTCTCCGTATCCGTGATATCATAATAACATAAATTACAACATGATTATAATAAACTGTTACGGAGAAGCTCATGAACGAAGACCTCATCATCATGCGAATTTCGAAACTATCCAGCTACTTGACAATACAGATAGACTAAAATGAACAAAACCGTTTGAGTTTGTATAAAGTAGTAGTGTGATAGTGAATTAACTTAAAAAAAAGAACAGAAGAATAAAGTGACTTCGCCTTAATAGAGACAATCAGTTAATGCAATTCTTTATATATTGTATTATATATTAAGAGATTATTGTAATTATTGTGAAGTTTAAGATTGCGCTTAACAATTTTCCATACTGCGCCTAACAATTTTTCCTCCTCAAACTAGACCTTAGTCCGTGTGCTTGTTTCCTTTATTTTAAAAGCATTTGAATAATATAACCTGTATAAACAGGTCCATCTTTTCTAATTTTTGTACATCTACAAAGCATTATCACATTTATTTATGCGACCGAAAAAGACAATGAACATGAGCGCGGTGTGTTAGTAATTGACTTGACAGAAGTACAGACGTAGCAAATTAATGATAATATATAATATGCTTAAACAGAAGTTGATAAAGAGTATATTCGGCATACGAGCAAGGTTACAGAACGAATTACAGTCTTATATCGAGGTACCACTGTATATTCATTTGTATAAAAGTCAATATCAAAACCTTTAACAAATTCAAATAATCGAATGAAAAACATAAGGCGATTTGCAGCACACGCACATTGTAGATAGCAATAGTTTAATTTCGCGTGAAATCTAGATAAGAATACAAACGACTAATCTACAAATGTGAAATGCGCAAATGGTGCCTGCACCAGATTTAACCCTTGCGTTGGGGCGGCGACATTAAATTGAAATATTTCTATTTTATTGTCCGTAATATTTATTTGATTGTTAAATAAATACGCGATGTGGGATGCCCAGCGATTGTAGTCGGTTAAATGGGGGGTGCGTTCATTGTTGACGGTTAATTTTTTGATTAATCATTTCTTTTCATCCACGGGGGTGCCGTTGCTAATCTGTGACGCTTCGGTTTGTGCAACAAATTTGACGTGAAAATGATATCTCTAATTTTTTCATCTCGAATTTTGACCCCTAATAAATACATTTCTTCGGGTTAAGCCAAATACCACTGTCACTTTAATACGATAAAAGTTTTAGTTAGAAACGATAGTTTGTTCACATAGCATATAATTTAAGCTTATTTATAAATGAATAAAGCAAAAAAATACGAGATATCCGACTGGTTAAGGACCTCGGCCTCGGATTCGGAAGTCGCGGGTCCCGAACCTGGCGCGCACCGATAACTTTTCCGAGTTACATGCGTTTTAAGAAATTAAATATCACTGGCATTATCTGCCAACCCGTACTTGGCCAGCGTGGTGGATTAAAGCCACAGCTCTCTCATTATGAGAGAAGGCCCCGAGTCCTTGCAGTGAGAACACTAAGTGGACGGTTCATGTCATGTAATGTATTCAAGTAAGAAATCAAAAATGTTTGCGGTAGATATATTGGCTTAGAGGGCTTTATTGTTTATTAAAACCCTATGAAAATTAGGTCAAGTGTTAATAGTTGCAGATATAAAAAATCTTTCTTTTTGACTAGTAAAATAATATGATTTGCATACAATTTTAGATGGAATCTTATCGAATTTGTGAAATTCAATTGCATTGTACAATATGGGCGCCGTTCGACAATGGCGCATGCGTCATGCGACAAAGCAACGTCATCAATTTTAATCTGTGCGACAATTGCACGATGACGGATGTCAGCGCGACACTCATTGATTACGCGCGGACGCACGCGGCCGGGCGCGGGCCGGGGCGGCTAATGAAGGGTTAACTTTACGATATTGTTATTGCGTACGACGGCACGGGGATTATAATATTCCTATGTTTATTAACTATTCTTACAGATTATACTTTCCATCTGTGTGTTATGTTTTTAAATTCAAACTTTTTTTATTATTTACATACGTTGTAACTCGGGGTCGTCTCTCAACAAAGAGAGGATCCGCGGCCTTTTATCAACACTGGCCAAGTGGAAGATATCAACAAAAAATTAATATTTCCGAGATTTTTACTTTCAGCTTTTCTAAAAATTACAAAAGCGGTTGTAACGTGGCGGTTCTCTAATAATAGTTTTCATAACCTAAAAACTTCACTTTAACAACATCATGGTATAATCATTACATTAGAGTAATTTTGTAAGTTAAACAATATACTAATAGCTTTTAATTAACATCTTCGAACCTTAAACTAATCAATGATTGAAGTATTAATATTAATAAACATAAATTCTATATCATTTTAAAGAAGCTAATGAATTAGAAATCGTCAATGGAAGTCAACTTTAAAATGAGAGTACCAGATCTTTGAGGTCTGAACTTAAAGCTCCTATTTCATCCGACAAACAGTATTGTGCAAACATTGTAAAGGTCCTGTTTGAAAGGCATTGTAGATAAGGAAATTACTACGTCCACGTCGACCTAATCTTATAGGTTAATAAAATAAAAGTAATCAGTCCAATTTAAAAACTTAGATGGACCGTAATTTGTTACAAACGAACGAACCAAATTATATGGAAAACAAAGATCAATCAAATGGTATCGCGGCTGCCGCTGCATAAGCTTTTACATCTGACCGCGCTTTTATCTCGCTTACCTGACGTTGAATTTATTAATCCTTTAGTAAAAACTTGGCGTTATCGAAAATTGTCCAATGAATGTAACGATGCAGCCTCCTATAGTAAATACCCCATCGATCAACTCTTGCTCAATTGAAGCCGGAGCTTTTTGACAAATGTTTGTATGGAGCGATTGCAAATGGTTTCTAATGAGAGAGAATATTTGACGGTCATTGCCGTCCCATTGATAATGTACGTTATGCAGCTGATTGTCGTTTAGTTGTAATTGTTTGGATAGTTCTGTACAAAATAAACATTCATTATTGTGGAGAATCGTTTTGTATAATAAGTGTAAATTATATATGGACTCTTATATCAGACTCTCTTAGCATATTGAACTTAATCCACACTATTTGATATACAAGTTTGGTTCACAATAAATATTAGTATTAGTAGTAGTCATGGAAAGCTTAAAACCTGCAGTTTTCTAAATCAAAAATTTCAATAGAAAATTTTCTGTATAACTTAAACACGGTCAATAATCCATATATTCTCTTTAACCCATTATAACTTCACACAGTGTCAAGAGACAAAATGTTTAAGAATCGTCAATCGCCTATCATTAAACTAATATATTTTTGTATGTATATGAAGCAATCCAACCTTTTTGTTAGCTACACCAACAGCTAGAATTTAAAAGATGTATTTTTACCGTTAAATTAAAGCATGGCAAAAAAACGTATTTTAAGTGGGATAGTGATTACATACAATTCAAATCGCATAAATCACCGTCACCAGCGCCGGCTGCGTAGACGACACACCGGAAGGCTCTACAGGAAACCCTGAAGACTACAAATATCGTCGAAATGAGTATAACTAGATGAGACATCATAACATACAAGCGTATTAAGTTAAAAAATCGGACTATTTTGATATCAATTTCCAATACACAATAATACAATGTTTATTTCACTATAAATGCATTCTAGTAATTAAAATGTTTATAGCATAAATGTGTAAGATTCTAGAAATTTTAAATTATTATTATCTACACATATAATTAATATATAGCTAGCTAAAGCTATTTGATTTATTACATTAAATTAAAACAATTAATAACAACCAACTGCAAACTAAATCCAGTTAAGGTGTTTTTATGGTGATGGTTACTGATGGCCTACTATAGGAACATCTAAACAAAATATGGATATTTTATTATGTAGTAGCCGAATAAATAATACATAGATATATTTACTAAATAAATGTGAATCTAAGTCAAGATCGTAACTTGATAGATGTCTTCTCTAGTATTTTATTATTACGGGTATTACTGTAACATGAAAGCTTAGTAAATCACTTATTTGAAAAAAAAAAATATTAATTAAACTACTAATAATATTCTGATTATCATTTGATACCGGTTACTGTGAAATAATTCATATTATTGTCATGGCAGTAGATTTGCAGAAAGTTAGTCATAGTTGATCAGGCTTCGAAAAAACTGTACGACTCTAAAACGTTTGGCTTCCGATTATAGCTAGAACTTTAATCATAGCATCAGATAATTAGACTGAAACTAGTGATTACGAATTGTTCACGTTGTAGGCACTTCCAGCCAATAAAATATTTTATAATAAGTCACCCCTACAACAATAAAAGCATATGGGTTGTTTTAAACAACGTGCGTCGCGTACGTCCCGATTTATCTAAATTAAATATCGCATGTCCGCGTGGCGCTGCGCCCGCGCCCAGTGATTTTTTTAAAGAATACAGGGTGTACCTAAAAAGGGGTTGCTACTGTACATGGTATAATTCCACTTAATAATGATAAGAAAATATTTCGTGTACAGTTGAGATTACACTTATCTCTTTCTTTCTCAAATATGGCATATCGAAAAGTTACAAGAATCTGCAAGACTACATTTGAAATTGATTTCAATTTTCCTTGATGAAAACTGTTTTCATCATTAACGACAACTCATTTATATGTAATGATTGAAAAGATTGATAGATACCCCCATTGCTATTTTGTAAGTACATTTTGTATACCAATATATAAGAAAGTATATGCTTACCCAAGCATGCATTGAGATAGATATGAAAGATTTTTACTTATATTTACTTAGGTATACTGTTTATTGTATTTTGTACTATACGTACGTACTACTACTTATATCGGAAAAAGTTTTCGGACTAAATAATTATTATAATAGAACCAAATTATCCGCAATTGTCTTTTAGTAGACTAATAGAGATTTTTAGGAAAAAGCAAAAACCTGTCTTTCCACTACTTACTTACATGGTTTAATATATTTATGTAAATATACTGTCATGTGATATATGTACAAAGTGAAATATATACTGACATAATATAAATCATATATGTCAGTATAAAACAATCATGAAGTGATGATGTTCAAATGAGGATTGATGTAGATAAAATTCACATCTAACACGGATTCATTACAAAACTGGTAAAAAATATTGGTATATATAATAAATATCTTTGGACAATTCACACAATACTGTCTAGTCCCAAAGTAAGGAGAGTATACTCGCTTGTATTATGGCTATTAGATAGCTGATACTATGTACATTTTTTTTTTGTAAATATTTACATATTATACATAGAAAACACACAGACTCGGAACAAATATTGTTCGTGGCGGGAATCGAATCCTTGATCTCTTACTCAGTAGACTGGTACACTATCAACTGAGCTAATCAGCCAGTCGAAATTAATAAGATATATATTAAAACAGTTTCAATTACAATTGACAAATACGACAAGACAGATTCCGAGCAGCACCCAGTCCCAACAAACCTCTCACTCCTCCCAGACCGGGACATGATAATATTAAATTGTCAGAATGGTTTAACTAAATCCTAACATCGAACGTACTCAGTGCTCCAAGATCTGCGATTTAGCATTTCAGATAAGATCACCAAGGCTATGCATTTGCATTTATGCATTCCCAACATTCAATTCATTGAATTGATTTCATATCATCCGTAAGTATCGTTGTGCACCTGTTATCGAGTGATTAACAACGACTACTATGTCTGTATGAAATATCGTTATTGTCTTTTAATATGGGAATGTTACTATTATAAAGCATTACATGACATCATGTTAGTAACATTAACATGAAAAAACATACTTATAGTAGATTAATCATAGCTGATTATACTATACATTTAATCTAAATTACTATAATTATATACATACGTTACAAAGAAATCTTTTTGTAATAATTTTAGCTAAATCTCTTTAAGGAAATTTTTCAAACATTTACTCCTACAATAATTTACACTAACATTCCAGACGTGTACAATAA